>JBBYHK010000005.1:6355639-6368310 GCA_038382065.1 Adansonia grandidieri
AATCTTTAAACAATCTTTAAATAATCAGAAGACATTCAATAATAAAACAATGATCAGAGAACAAAAATAAACATGGAAGGGACCATATGAGCTGCAAGGTCAAACTCAAATCTGACGCAGATATAAGGATTCATCATCACTGCAAGTTTGCAACTAAAAATTAAGGACTTACATCAGTTACGCTTTCTGAAAGACTACATCAATTCTGGCCAAAACAAAACGGTCAATGGTTAAGGCCATGCATGATTTTCCATCACATGCGGAGGTAAATCAATTTCGTCAAGTTTCTTTGGAGTTCTTTCCATTTCTCCCGTGGAGCATAATCATAAAAGCTCCTAATGACACAGAGGTGAGGGGATTCATTATGCTACAAACAACATAAGCATATCACTCTAAACAAATAAAACCAGGAATAGCGGAGGGATCAAGCTCCCAGTAGCCTCTCCAGCGACTATCTTCTTCTCCTCCATGCTGGAAAGCAGGAATCTGATGAGAAAATCTAGCAAACTCGGCTTCTGGAATTTCACTAACACCAGCTGTAGACCTCTGACTTCTTGGAGCCCTATAAAGTGATTTAGATCCATTTACACATGATAGAACCGCAACCTTTTTGCTCTTTTCATTATCTTCTAACACTTCCACAATATCACATTCACCCGTCCCCAAGTCTGAACCTGTGGAGTCCCAACTCTTGTACATTGCCCAAACCTCCCCCTTTCTGGGGTAAATTGAGTATCTGTTCTTCCCAATGGGCTCAGCTCTTAATTGATGAGACACAACATTACAAGAGACAGCCTTGGTTTGACCACTTTTAACTTTAAATATCCCACAACAAAGGGGCAGTTTCAAGTCCCTGGGCCAGGAACACACCTCCAGCAGTGCCACATGCAATCTGAAATCAGGGGTAGATTCAATCTTCTTGACTTGAGCATAGTCCTTAGGCATTCCATCCCTACTATATAATGCCCAGATCTGATCAACCTGAAACTTGTCCTCCGATTTTTCCCTCTTAAAATCGTAGCACTCTATTTTTAAAGTTTTGCGAGCTGAAGACGTGGGTAAAGGGGTACTAGAACTTTTAGTAACACCAAATGTACTACCATCCCTCTCGTGTAATTGCATGTTACCAACAGGTGGACTGAAGGAGCCACTTCCATCTGTGTTACCAAAAGTTCCATGCTTTTCATATTTGTTGGAAATTGAATACTTCTTGCCATCTTCCTGGGTGTTATGTTGACTTGCATTTACTTTAGTGCCTTTTCTGCTCAAATCTCTTGGAGACCTTCGAGGTTTTAAGCAACCTGTATCGAGATAACTTTTCACACACTTTTTTGGGGTGTTAATCTTCTCAACTTCGTCAACTGATGTTGAACTTCCTTTGGGCTGACTCAGGTTGCAATCACGTACGTCTTCGACACTTTCATCCTTGTTCTTATGCTGACCCGCATCAACTTGAGCATGATCCCTCACATGTCTTCTGACTGCAGAGGCTTCCCTTTCAATGTCAATCTTCTCATTCTTTCTTGGAGTGAGATTCTCCTCTGAATCTATTGTAGCGTTTGCTTGAGTTCGAGGGAAGTTTGGACTAGAACAATTTTCTGCATTATCTAACTCATCAAGGTTGGTAGGAAGAGAAGCAGGATCCAACTCAAAAGAACCCACAGGAACACCTTCTCTTTCATTGCCAGTCATTCTGAATGATGGAATTCGATGTGAAAATCTATATAGCTCCCGTGATGACACCTGAAATGAGATAACCCCATCTCGTTCAGTTTGTCGGAAAATACTGACAAACCCTTTAACTTTGCCCAAATGAGCAACCCCAATGCCGATTTCCTCATCAAAATCAGTGAGAACCTCCACAAAATCATAAAGAAATGGGGGCTTATGGTTTTCTGGCTCTGAAGCCCATTTAATATCCCAATCTCTGAAAAGAGCCCAAGTTTCACCTTTTTGAGGATACACCAAGAAAGAGCATTTACTAACAGATTTTATGGGATCAATCCGATGAGAGAACATTAGATGATCTACACATGTCTCTGTCGACCCATTGCAGTACTTACCACAAGAAACAGGCAAATCCAGATCAACCCAATTCTGCTCATTTTCCTCGTCTGGGTCAGGCTCTAGCCAAGTAATTCGTAGCTTGAAGCCTGGATCGAACACCTTCTTGATCCGTGCATAAAATCTCGGCATGCCATCCAATGTATCATATATAGCCCATACCTGATTAACAACAAAACAGTTCTCTGCCCTCTGCCTCTCAAAATCACTGAACTCTGGATCAGGATATTCAAGCACCTGAGGACATGGGTTCAGATCTGTACCTGATTCAGAAACACTACTAACCTGGGACACTTTATTAGTGTTATCAAGTATGACAGGTTCATCTTCCTTCCCTTTAGACTCTCCAGTTTTGCTTTTCTTGTTTGAGAGAGTCTCTTCAGGAGGGGCACTCGCTTTTCGTTTGACTTCATTCTGACGTATACCAGCAGCAACAGTAGGACCAACATAATTATCCTTTTTAGTTGCAAAACCATCCACCTTTTCTTCATTAGCTTTGGGTGCTGCAGTTACCTTGGATCTTTTAAAAGGAAAGCTTACAAAATCATCATCATCAATCAACTTTTCCTCATAAGAAACGTGTTGTTTTTGCCTAGAAGATCTCCTAGGAGGATGGCATGCATTGGCTATTGAATTCAGTCCACTATTGTTTCCATAATCTTCCTGACCAATGGCATCTTCAACTTCAATTGCACGATCAGTCTCGTAACTTTCATCAGATTCCTCCATTGATTTCCTCCCTCTCTTCTTGGCATTTCTTGAAGTTCCTGACTCCTTGGGCTTCGCCATGTTAGGCTTAGGCATGTTAACACCTTTCTTTCCATCTCTCACATTTGAAAATCCATCCACTTTCTGTTTAGCTGTTAAACCCTCATGAGACCGGTGCATTTGGGTACCTACTTTTTCTTGTTTCTTAGAATCACCAACCTGAACTGAGCTTCCTACCATTGGAATAGGCGCTGGCCCTGCAACTCCATGCGAAAAGTGGACACCAGTAGGCTTGCCACTATTGCATTGTGAAGATACTTTACTATGTCCCTGATTTGGAACCTCTTTTTGATTGGAAAACTGATTCCAAGAGTATCCGTGAGGACCCAAGTCACGGGCAATAAAGGAAGATCCACAAGTCGGGCAACGTAACAATCTGTCCACAAAGTCTTTGTAGTACTGGTACTTGATACCACAAGCACTGCAGAGTGTCCAAAATGCTAGATGTTGTGCCTGCTGAGAGGGATACAATGCAGTGAATTTTGAAAAACCATTTTGGTAATTGTTTGGAGACTCATGCTGACTATTGACAGAGGCCCTATTTGATGGGTGAGAAGCTGACTTTGGTGCATTTTTGGCTGAGATTCTACACTTTGAATCATATTGGGAACGTCTTGTTTGGTCTGTAAGAATCCTGTTCGCTTCCCCAATCAGCTTGAAAGCAGCCTCAGCACCAGTAAACTTGTTCTTGTCAGGATGAAGCAGTAGTGCAAGCTTTCTGTACTGCTTCTTGATAGAAGTCTCATCAGCCGAATGTTCAATCTGAAGAATCCCATACCAATCCATTTCGGAACCAAAGAGTTTGTGTTTCGCACAATAGTGAACATTACATACTGTCAACAGTTGTGATATGTTCTCAAGCTCGGGAAACAATTTCTGGGCCTTCAATGCAAACTTCTTTGCACCCTCAAAATCACCATTTTGCATTTTCTGTTCAGCAATTCCCCTTGCTCTGACAGCCTCCTCTTTGTTACACTCCATGGTTGATAGGACTCGAAGATTGAACGTTCAAATTTTCTGATACTATTTATCCATGTCAACTATCATCCAAAATCTTCAACCTGCACCAGTGCAACCAAACAACTTTAGTCAAATATATCCACCAGTTTCGTCTAAAACCTAAAACGATAGTTGAAACAACTCACACAAACACCCACCATTATAACAATCACCAAAGATTTTCAGGTAAGAAATTGAGATGCAAGGACCAGCCTTTTACCACCAAACAGTTCCTAGCAGCACGCTCAAGTAAAATCCCAATGATCCCAGAAGCCAAGAGTCCAAATTCAAAGCCTGAAACATAATTGAAATATAAGTAAGGCCTTTAGCAAATAAAATTACCAGGATAACAATGTCAATAAATCCAGACACGTCAACCCAAAGATAAATACAATCTTAAAACAACAAGGATCAATTTCATGCATAAACATTTCGATCAACAATATTAACCAGAAATCAAGTTAATAATTATAAGGATCAAAGAGAAGAGAACTTTAAAGAAAAGGAAAAGCACACACATAACAAGTGTAAATTCTGCTTTATAGTTGAAACATGTTGACATGTACTTGTTTATTGCATATGAGAAAAACAAAACCTTAAGAACTTGAATATAATGTCAAACTCCTACCATTTTCTCAGGAACCAAACAAGCTCCAGACCCCCCCAAAAAAACCCTAACTCCATCAACCAAAAGCAGATAAAAAAAATAAGCCAACGCTACTGAAAAATAGAAGCTTTGAATTTTTTTTTTTTTTTAAAAAGCCATACCCACAAAAACAAAAATGCAGGACACATTGAAAATCACTAACAAAAAATATTCATACAAAAACCACAATCAGTTATTATAAACATGAAAAGAACCCATAAAAAAAATTTACATTTTAAAAATATTACTACATACAAGGCAAAGAAGAAAGTTTTTTTTTTTTTTTTTGCTTTTTCTTACTTGCAGTAGAGGGTAGAACCAGTGGCGTTTAGACTGAGTGGGAACACAATGGAAAGTGAAATTGTGAAAAGGAGAAAGAGGGAAAATTTTCGGGGTTAGGAGGCAAAGTCGACCCCCTGAATTTGCCTGAAGTTTGTTTTGACAAATTGCCCCCCAAAATATTTTTCTTTTTTATTTTTTAGCACTCTGTTTTCCTAACATAATGGGGTAATCCACCTAGTTTTTATATCTATTATTCAACCTTTAATTTTTTTTTTTTTTGTTTGAAGTCCAAACCCTAATTGAAAGGAATTCTCTAGAAAAAGAGATTAAAAAGATTTTAAATGAAAATTTTTATTTTTCTGATGATGATGATCATCATGATTGGGCCTTGGGCCTAATTTTTGTTATTCATTGGGCTTGATTTGGGCACATTTAAATTTAACAATAATACAATTAGATTCAGTTAACGAATGTTTATAACTACATCAGTTAATTATTATTTCAAAATTAGATGTAATAATTTTTTTATTGAATTCAAAAATGTATTAATTATACTGTCTATTGATATCACCTATAGACATCAACTTAGCTAATATCACTAAACACTGATTAACATTTTCAAACATTTAAATAAAATTCAAAGTTAATTTTCAATGATAATGAATGAATTCTTAGAATTGAGTTTATCGTAAACCTATTCGAAGGCCTAAGAAATACCTGTCCAACCCTAAAGTGGATCGGAGCTGAGTTTAAATTTTTGTAACTCACGTCAATCAAAGTCGAAAAATTATTTATTTAATAAAATAATAATTTTTATTTAAATTTAATCATAAATATATATAAATATTAACGTAAAAATAATTTTTTAAAATTTTTAATAGTGATTCTAGCCTACTAACCTAGTAGGATCAAATCCAAACCTAAACCAAAATTTCAAAATTTCTTCGAACCGTAACCCAACCCATGAACACCTCCAGTTTACGATAATTTGGTTGGATAAAATTTATTTGTTTTTAGAAATGTTTAATTATTATGGTGGTTAAAGTGACTTATGGAAATTTAATTTGTGAAACTACTCAAGGATTAAGAAGGTTTAATTTTTAATTTATTTTAATGGAATGAGAGAATGTATTGTTGATCAGCTTAAAATAAAACATTATTTCAAGGTTGAATTAGAAAATTTTTACTAATTATCAAAGGAAAAGTTGGTAAATCAAACAAATTGAATAACACTTATTTGAGACAAAAAGATCCAAGATTTAACTCTTTCTTTAGATTCTCTCCACTATCTTCTATATCATTGCTAGTATCTATCAAAATTCTAATCAAATTAAACAACAAATTAAAAATTGAAATAACAAAATTTATTAGCATAACACACCGTTTTAACTCACAAGGATTAATTTAGTAAGGAAAGAAGTTATCTTTTCTCTTGTCAAAACATAATTAAATTATGTTACTTTGATTTTTATTTTTTTTTAAATATTCATATTCAATGTATATTCATATATGAGTATAAAATATAATTTTTTTAATATATAAAAAATTTAAAAAAAATTATAAATACTCGTATTCGATACTTATTTTTAAATTTAAATAACATAAATGAAGAATGAGTGGACTATAACTTAGAAAATCAGTGCACAATCTGTACTGTCTTAAGTGCAGTTCTGTAATATGTAATAAAGTCATTAGCAGCCTCTTGGACAATTTATACTTTATATAATAGGAGCAATTAGCGTTTAGAACATACCCTTAGATACAAAAATATTGGAATTTTTATGTCAATTTGACCACCTTCCCGTATTGGCTCAGAAAATAAAATAAAAATTAAATTGACTGATAGATTATATCACAAACTTAGGTTGATTGAAAATGATAAACTATTATATGTATATTTTATCACGTCCCCTCAAGTGGACTTGCACATGAATTAAAGAGTAAAAGAAAGAAAAAAAATATTAAAGAAAAAAGCAATTGTCATTATCCGAGTTTAAGAGTTTTGATATAATCTTAAGCATTCAATTTAAAATTAATTAATAATAAAAAGAAGATATAAAACTTAAATATAAGATTATAAAAAATACAAGATTTTAAATTTAAAAAAAAACAAAAAACAAAAAGGAAAAAGAAAGGTTCTCAGACAAACAGGTTAATATTTCTTTTCTCATATACGTGATTGTATTGGCAATATGCTGATATTTAGAGCAAAGTTTTCCAACTTCCAAACGAGATTTAAAGAGCATTGTATGTTACATTAATGCTATATATATATATTTATAAAGCTAATTGTAATTTAAATCATGAGATCCTAACTGACGTATACATGATAGAATGTGGCAACGGAAACTAGCAGTTTATTGCCAACTTTCATTCAAACATACCTGATTTACCTTACAGGAATTTGGCTTAATTTAAAAATTAAATAGGGTAAATGAAAAAGCCAAAAACAAAATTTGACCATAAAAGTCTTTATTTATTGACCATTTTTTACATCTTTCAACTCCTGAATTGTGAGCCAATTTTAAGATAAAAGCCAACAATGAAGCATTGCCAGTGGCAGGTGCCAGCTAGACGTCTTAAAATATAGGACAGTCCATCTGATTCGAAATGAATGAGAAAGTTACTATTATTATTATCATTATTTTTTAGGACCATTGTTTAATTAAATAAAAAATTTTATTTAAATTTAATTATAAAAATAATTTTAATACTTTTTTCAACAATAATTCAGATTGGATTTGAACAAAAATTTTCAGGGTGCCAGTTAAGGAAAGCAAAGCAATGCAATGCAATTCAATGATCTTAAAATTAGATGAAAACCTTGGCAGATTTTATTCTCCAAAAAAGTGCAGAAATCTAACAAATGCTGAAAAAAAAAAAAAAAAAAAAAAAAAACTCAATTCAATTTAATTGAAAAGCAATACCATTCAAATATCTTTTCTGTCAGTTATTTTACTATATACAAATTGAACCAAGGGTCGTAGATTAGAGCCCACTAAAAGGCATTGGCCAGGTTGGCCTACTCCATTATCTGGGCTAACTATCAAGTGTGATCACCGTGCCTTGCAAGAGCTTCCCAAGAATAATAATCTGTAACTGGCTTACGATTAGGGTTTGTATGTAAATCTGTAAGGGGAAAGCCAGCCAAATTATAATGCATTTGAGTTAAAGTTGTCCGGGGACGCTTACTTCCATTCTCCGGTTGTTCAGGCGTGGAAATAGTAGCAGGACCTGTTGAAGAAGGGGCCGCTGATGCAGGAAAAACTGGGAAAGCAACAGTGGCAGCACTGTTGGTGGCATCGGATTTTTTCTCACCTTCTTGCTCTTGCAACTGTTTAGAATTCGATTCCCCCATCTGCTCTCTAAGGGAACTCGGCTGCAATTTCGAATTGATCTTCTTGTCTGCAATGTATAACACAAAAGTTCCAGCAAATAGCTGTCAAGGAGGTTGACAAGGCAAAACCTCGATACCAACTCAGATTAACAGTGAAGGGGAAGAAGACCCAGTTTTATACAACTGTTAGAAACATTAAAAAAATAAAACGATGCAATTGATGTAATGTCACAGGTTGTAACTACGATAGAAAACCAGCTTGCCATGGAAGCAACAAGGATTCCAGGGACAATTTGTTCAGTAAACGGTTTAAACAGAAAAACTGCAAATTTGTTTTCCCCTACTCTCCCCATAGGGAAGAAACATGATCTTTCATTGCTTTCTGACAAAAATAATTAGGACTTGCGACCCAAAATAGTTAATTTATAATCATAAATCTTCATAGCAGATTCAGTTATAGTTTGCTAAACCCGGTGTCCTTCCGCCACCTTGAAAACAAAAATTTATAAACTCTGACACTTAATAGCTTTGCTTGATATATGACAATGATACACTATTATCATAATAAACTAAGAAGTCATCATTAATCTCAAGTTCAGAGTTTCCTTCACTTCCATATCTAGCAAGAAGTAACCAATAGGAAATATTACCCTTTGTTATTCATGTAAAAGCCACATGCATATTCACTTCTTTTGTCGATTGAAAATACTACTCATAAAGACGAATAAATCAAGTAGCGAGGAGAACCATTTTTAGTGAACTTACTGCCTATCAAGGCACTCACCTAAGCACGTGTACCTTAGTAAAGGTGCCGTAACTATACTAATATAACTTTGGGATAGTTACAACAATTTTGCAGAGCACTCAATTCAATGGAGTTACGATATATAGATTAGACTTCCAAAGGAAGTAATGGCTATGAAAACTCAACATAAGAGATCTAGATAGGTTAGGGAGATTCATATATAAGTAAAGACAAAACGCATACGAAAAACTCATGGTAACGTAATTTGTAATAACACTGCTTAAGTAACAATACAATGACAAAAAATACAAGTGATACTACTTCATAAAATTCTTTACTTATATGATGGATGTAACTATATCATGAAGACCATTTAAGAAAGAGCACACCTTCCTCCAATCAAGAGCAACCGACAAGACTTAAAACAGGAAAGATGTGACTAGAACCAAGTGTAAGTAATAGCAACAATCACCAGGGACACAACACTAACATAGTTGGCTAATATAAAGAAGTCTGGAAGTCTAAATGTGCCCTTGTATTGCTGAAATCAGTATGTTTGCTAACGACTACAGCTAAACGTGGGACTAGCATCTGTCCCTCAAGAGTCAAGATGAAGAAATGGATGAAATTAAGGGCTCAATGAACAATAACCAACAAATGTCATAAACATAGTGAACGTATTGTAAATTGTCAGCATAAACTACAAACACTAATAGCACCAAACAAAAATACTGATAAATCAATGTAACTAGGCAGTCGTCAAAGCAACAAATGACAAGGACTAGGTAGGAAGCCATACAAAAGATAGTGTCCAGCTAACATTGTAAAGAATGCTTACTTCGTTTTGACCCTTTTGGATGCTTAGAGGGCATTTTTGTTGAGGAAACAGTAGTTGTGGCACCAAGAGAGGCATCTCCAGCAATTGCTGTAGCTATAAGCTCTCGTGGTCGCTTAGTACTGACATGTTGCTGTGATGGGATCTCAGGAGCAGTGCAAAGGGCAGGATTAGCATTTGGGGATGTAAGACTTCTGCTTGCATTTGTTTTTTCAAGAGAGACAATTAAATTATTAAGGTTCTTAAGGTTATGAGGTAGGTACTCAGATTCAAGCATATGATCTTCAATGCATTTGACAACAGCCTTCAGATCAGCTACTCGTTTGGCGTTTGCCTCATTCTGTTAATCAATTTTACACATGTTAGATGGCTTAATGTTAAATGAGGAAGTAAGCATTTAAATAGAAGGTAGACACACCCGTGCTTCAGGGCTTTTTTTTCCCTTCTTTAAAATTCTTCTAGCTTTAGCCTTAGAATGATTCAAGAAATCTTTCAATACAGGTACCGGTGGGAACTCATTAACCTGTTCAAAAGCATAAATAAATCTAATTGCCTCCATATGCTGCTTCCTTTCAACAAGTTTTCTTATGAAACCTGTCACATGAGTAATCAAAGTTATAACTCCCATCAGACCTCTCCATATAAAACAAACAATATAATTAACTACAACTAAATTCATTTTAAGTTCAAGGCCTCAGGTTCCTTGAGAATGAACCAAAAGACTGACCATTATTTTTCATTTTATTTTACCAAGTCAGCACTTTTACGCATTTCTTGTTCTGATTTCAAGCACAAAATCAGTAATGCACCGCCATGTTAAAAGTTGTTAATACTCAAAAGGAAGTAGAGCAAAATGCATGTTATCTATAAAAGAAATCTTATAATATTAGATATGCATGTAGATAAGAGAAGGCAATGGTTTTATAGACTTTACCATTGATCCTATCCCCCAAACCGAGAACCTTGAATAGTTCAGGAGTCTGAATATGTTGAGCAACAAACACCGAAAAATTGACAAGCTCATCAGCATCAAAAGCATCTGCCAATCTGAAAGAAGCTAAAAGCTGCAGAAATCCCAGAACATCCAATGTATGGCCAGGTTCTACTTTCATTTTTGTTATCCAATCAAAGGCAAGCTTCATAGCTTCTTTTCTAACATCAGGCTTAATTTCAGGTGAAAGTTTCATCAATTGCTCTAATAAGAGAATACAACTTCTTCTGACAGTGTTCCCTTCAAAATCTCTGCCTCCCTTGCTCAAATGCGGAGGGTAAAACCCCTCCATTGCATCCAATACAAGCCTTGCAGGGTCTGCTGAAAGTTGAAGAGCCATAGCTACTTCAGTACCTATCGAACCATGCTCTTTCCAGCGCTCATTTAGGAACATCTGCAAATCCTTTCCATCCATATTTACAGAAAACCTAAGATGCACTGGTGAAGAATGATCTACGGAAAATTTAACCAAGAAACTACCTTCTGCTTCAGTTTTCACCTGGGGATGCAGGGCAGAACCAAGCCTCCTCTTCGATTCAAGTTCTTTTGACCATTCTGCAAGTTTCTTCTCCTTTGATTCAAGATTTATTAACTGCTGCTCACACTTTTTAACATTGAACTCAAGATCTTTGGACTGTTGCTCATACTTTCTCCTATGTTCTTCAGATAATTCTTCAATCTCTTTCTCTCTTAGTTTGACTTTTCTCAAACATTCATCATAATGCTTCTCTTTTGCTTCAAGTGCCTGATAACGTTGCTCAAGACGTTTTTCTTTTAACCCAAAATCATTTGAACACTGATCAAATTGCCTCTCTTTCAACCCAAGCTGTTCCACTTTGGTCTCAATCTGTTCAAACTGATCTTTAACCAATTCCTCCTTCAGCTTCAGCTCCATGAATCTGTGATCATATAGCTTAACATTAAATTCGAGATCTTGGCACTGTTTCATCAGTTCCTCGGATGATTTTTCTATTTGCTTCTCTTTCAATTGGATCTCTCTCAAGAATTCTTCATAATGCTTCTGTTTTGCTTCAAGATCTTGATGACCCTTTTCAAGAGACTTCTCTTTCATTGTAAAATCTCTATAACACTGCTCAAAATTATTCATTTTCAATCCAAGCTGCTCTTCTTTCTCCATAAGCTCCTCAAACTTATTTTTTATCAATTTCTCCTTTAACTCAAGCTCTCTGGATCTCTCCTCACATTGATTAGACTTCAATTCTAGATCTTTAAGACCTTTCTGAAGACAAATCTCTGATAAATCAACATCTCTACAACGTTGCCCAAAATCCCTTTCTGTCAGCCTGAAGTCCTCGTCTTTCCTTTTAACCTCCTCCAACTGCTTTCGCACCCATTTCTCTGTCAGTTCAACCCTCTTGTTTTCCTGCTTACATTGTTTTACCTTAGCTTCAAGATCTCTATGACATTCTTTGAGAGCTTTCTCTTCCAACTCAAACTCCATACAACGTTTCCCAAAACTCTTCTCTTTTGACACAAATTGCTCTTCTTTCAACTTATACTCTCTCAAGCACTTCTCCAAATCTTTCTCTTTCAATGCAACTTCCTCTAACTTATCTTTTACCAATTTCTCCATCAACTTAATCTCTTTACATTGCTGCTCACATTGCTTTACACTAAATTCAAGATCTCTACAACGTTCTTCAAAAGCCTTTTCTTCCAACTCAAACTCCATACAACGCTTCCCAAAACTCTTCTCTTTCAAACCAAATTGCTCTTCTTTCAACTCATACTCTCTTAAGCACTTCTCCAAATCTTTCTCTTTCAACCCAACTTCCTCCAACTTATCTTTTACCAATTTCTCCATCAACTTAACCTCTTCACGTTGCTGCACGCATTGTTTGACACTTAATTCAAGATCTCTACAACATTCTTTGAAAGCCTTTTCTTCCAACTCAAACTCCATACGACGCTTCCCAAAACTCTTCTCTTTCAAACCAAATTGCTCTTCTTTCAACTCATACTCTCTTAAGCACTTCTCCAAAT
>JBBYHK010000005.1:6368410-6378618 GCA_038382065.1 Adansonia grandidieri
CTTTCTCTTTCAACCCAACTTCCTCCAACTTCTCTTTTACCAATTTCTCCATCAACTTAACCTCTTTACATTGCTGCTCACATTGTTTTACACTAAATTCAAGATCCTTACGATGCCGCTCAAGATCCTTCTTCTCCAACTCAAAATCCCTACGATGCTTCTCAAAACATTTCTCTTTTAACCCGAGCTCCTCCTCTTTCATTTTAAGCTCTTCAGCTTGCTTCTGCTTTAACTCAATATCTCTTAAACTTTCTTTGTAACACTTCTTTTCCAACTCAAAATCCCTACATTGCCTTGCTAATTCCTCCTCTTTAAACCTAAGCTCTTCAAACTGATCTTTAATCAACTTTTCCCCTCTTTCAATCTCCTTCTCGAGCTTGTTAGCACGTTCTTTCAACTCTTCTTCTTTTGAATTTACTTCTTTGAATCGTTTTTCGATTGAACTCTGAGCAGAATCCAAAACGTTTTCCATATCTTTCCATTGAAGATTAAGTAAAAGAATCGAGGAAGCACGATCTTGAATCTCATTCAAAGTTCTTCGCAAATTGATTTTGCTTAATTCTAGGAGTTCAAAATCAGTTAACTTCTCCATCACGTAACTCAAACCAACACTCTTCTCACTTTAAAGCTAATGTAAATGCAACCCTAACCCTACAAAAGAAAATCAAAAATTAAAAAGTAAAAAACGATGATTCCCCGTTTCTCTAAGGAAAAGGAGAGATGCTTAGAGCAAAAATCTACTATGATCAAAAAGTGAAATTAATAGGGCAAACTCGAAAGTCAGGCATTCAGGAACCAGTTTACGAATTATCCGATGAAAAAAAAATAACAGGTCATGGTTATCCAAAACAAGAATAGAAAAAGGTATACTGGGCTGGGCTTTTGGGCCATATAAAGCTCATTTAATATATATATATATATGTGTGTGTATACTTTTTCGTAAGTTGAGAACTTCTTTTTTGAGCTTTTCTTTAGGATAAACTATAAATCACTTTATTGCTTTTTAATAATTGATCTAGAAAAGAAAACTAAAGAAAAACCATAATGTAAGTGCCAGTCACATCAGTTTAGAAAAAAATAAATTATAGTACACTTAGCTAAAGAGAAAAAAAAAAAAAAAAGACGGTAAAAAGATCATATTTAAAAAAATTGATTAATTGTTAGTTTGTTTGCATTGATAGCTTTTAAAGAAGCTAACAATTTTATCTATTTTAGTAGTTTATATGTATTAGTAAATTTTAACGTAATAAAAATTAAAAAAAAAAACATAAATATTTTTTATTTGATACAATAATTAATTTAATTTTTTATTTTTAATTAAAATAATATTATTTAATTTGTAACGTTAATATATTTAAAATATGATATATTATATAAAAAATATATATTATTTTTATATTATGTTGAATAAAATATCAAAAGTTTTTAGACACCGAATGAGTATCTATTAGTTTATCGTAATTAATCAAATATTTAAATATTTATTTTTCATTAATTATATTTTTTTTTGTTGATAAACTACAATTACGATTTTTATAAAAAAATATTTCATTATAAATAATAAAAATTTGAGTGTTTGATTAATTATAATTAAATAAGAAGACTCATTTTATTTCATTATTATAAGGCTTTTTTTATATATAAGTAAAAAAAAAAAAAAAAATTTCCCTATAGCAAGCACCGTCAAAATAAACTTTTGATATTTTTTAATTATTAGATTTTATGCCGAGCATTCCAATCGGTGAAGTAAGACGGACTAACCATGAATGTCTAAGGGCAGGAGCAAAAGATGAAACCCATGTCAGAAGCGTCAGAAGATGGAAGGGAAAGAACGAAAACCCAAAACGCTTTAAAAAATTTTAAAAAAAAAAATGCAGGTCAGTTAAAGAAGAAAATATCTTGTCAGTAGAGAAAAGGGCTAGAAGAACAAGAGACACTGCTCATGCATTGAGAGAAACAGAGACTAAAAAAAAAGGAAGGGATTTTCCGTCGATTCCTCGAGGGCAGATACAAAAAAAAGAAGAAGAAGAAGAAGAAGAAACTGTCTTTCGAAATTTTCTCGAGCCAAACAGTGGAGTGCAACTGCAACGTGAAAACGTACACCCAGCAGACAGGCTAAAGAGGGTGACTGGTGAATTAATTGGCTTGTCAGCTTGCTTTGCTTAAAGATACTCCGGGCCTTAAGCTGGGCCCATGACTTTGGCTAGAAAATAATATTGAAGGAAAGATAAAAATAGTACGTTTTTTTTCTGACTTTCGAAGCATTTTAGAAGGCATTGTTTTATAAATATTTATTACAAAGAAATTTTAGATATAAAAATTTGATGAAATAAAAAAATAATATTAAAAATTAAATAAAAATCAAAAAAGTATAATATGAATGATTTTAAATTTATAAAAATATATTGATGTTATTAATAATATGAAAAAAAAAATTTAAAATTGAAATTAGTTTTTGTTGTCAGAATTGAAACATAATAATTGCATAGAAAAAGAAATATAATAAATATTAATATTAGGAATTTGAACATTCTAAATTCTTCTTTCAAATTTCAATAATTTTAAAAATTTTAATTTTTAACCAAATAAAAAAATTATTTTAAAATTTTATTTTTAAAGCTTTAATTTTTTTAAATAATATATAAAAGAAGTTGTGACATGAAATAAAAGGAAAAGGTTGCAACTTGCAATGTTAGATTTATATTCCATACCTATTAAATACCACCGTAAAAGTAATTTCAGAAAACAACTTGATTAAACCGGATTCAAATGCCATTCAAGCGCTGGTATATTTAAAAGTAAGTGTAGACAAATCCTCGTCACAATATTCAAATTTGTACAATGAAAGTAGCCAAATGCTTTGGGCAGAATGACAGAATAGTCGAAGCTTGGTAACACAGCTGTCCAGCCAGGTTCCAAGATCTCTTGTACAAATCAAATACTAAAGCAAACCAAAAGCAAACATCAAAAGCTCACAGGGCTAAATATTTTCATTGAGTTGCTCATTTCAATCTGAGTCTGAGCTCCCGTTACCAGTAATGGTGGCCGTATCGGCATGCTGATCACCACTTGATGGGTTCGGGCTTGCAGAGAAAGTAGCAGAGTCTAACAAACTGCGCGACACAGCATGATCTGCAAAGAAGCTTTTTAGTAATTGCAAAGGCGACAGTTTAGTAGTGGAACCAGCAGTAGCAGAAGTGGTTGGGACAGCTTCTGCCGATGCATTTGCGGAAGGTAACTTAGTTCGGGACTCTTGCTGCGGTTTCGGATTGGCAGAAGGGACTTTTGGAGTTTTTTTCCAGCTTGTTTTCTGCTTTTCCATTCTTGCAGCATCGTTTCCCTCCGCCTTCTGCCTTTCCAGCTGTTTAATACGGTCTTCCAGATCATTAGTCCGGTATAGTGATTCGAGCTTGTTTTCAGCAATGCATTCGATGACTTTCCGCACAGCTGCTATTTCGTGATCTATAATTTGATGCTGTGAGCACATTCAAGTAAAAATAAAAAAAGGGACTCCGGACTTAGGATGACGGTTCAATTGACAGCAATCTTTGAGCATACGCATAAAGATTAAAAAGAAATAAGGAAAAGTTACCCATTTCCAATGTGATTTTTTGGCCTCTTGATACAAACTCTCCTTGGTATATTCCAAGTGAGCTTTCAGGATGTGTGCAGGGGGGAACTTGTCAACAAGATCAAATGCACATATGTATGCAATAGCCTCAAGCCTTAGGTTGTTTTTTGCGAGGGTTTCAATGAAGACTGTCAAATTTCAAGCACATTTTGCAGGTGGCATCAGAATGCTGTCAGGCAAAAACAAATACTTGCATAAAAGCACCAACCAGACTTAGTAGGTTACTATTATAATTCATAAATATCATAATTTTGCAATGCACACGAATGAACGAGAGGACAAAAAGACAACCAGATGAGTAGTTATCAGAAACATAATACAAAAACAAATACAGAACTGTTGCCCTCCCCCCCCCCAAAAAAAAAAAGAACCCTTTTCAAACCAATCAGCATTTTTTAAAGTTGAATTTAATTTACGGAAAATACCTTATAAGATATATTTTCTTGATGCCTTATAAGGGATTTCCATGACGTAGTCGTAGAGTTCTCAAAATGACAGAGAACTTATTTTCAATCCTAGAAACGAAAAAGGTTCCCAGCAACTAGCAATCTACAGTTCTTAATGCATTCGCAATATAACCATTATAGTTCTTTCTTAAAATTTCTTATTATCTCAATCATTTGATCTTTATATGTTTCAATTTAACATTCAACATATGAAAGAAACCAAAATCTAGAGAAGTCTGAAAAATAACAGGCTAACGTTTTACCCACAAGGACCCCGTTTGATTCCTTTCATGTCCCATTCAAATACAGGATGTAACCAGTCGTTGATATGCAACAATTATATCTTAAGAAATCAGTCATTATTTTGGGAAATTCCTGCACTATACCTCGTCATTGTAAGCTAGAGAACATGTAATTATAGTGGCATTAATATAGACTAGGCAGAGAATACGAGATAACCTCATCTAACAGCTAAAAGAACCATCAAAATGAAAAGATAAACTAGACAGACATACGGAAAGTAGACCAACCGCGAATCTTATCTGTCAAACCAAGAGCAAGGCACAAATCAGGAGACTGTCTATACTCGCTTGCAATTACCAAAAGACCAAGACGCTCATCTGCATCACAAGCAGACATCAAACGGTAAGTGACTATCAGCTGCAAGAAACCGTAGGCCATCACACCTTTCAGGTACTTCTGCGTTTTTTCTTTCCAATCAACTGCCAACTTCAAAACTTCTTCATTTACATGGGGTTCAATCTGGAATGGAAATGTCCTTAACCGCTCCAACAAAAGAATGCAACTCTTTCTCACTTTGCCTAAGGCTCCACCATTAAAGCCATTCCCTGAGTTCTTCTCTTTAGGAGCATTCGCTGACTTTGAATGATAAAAAGTTGATAATGAATCTAAAACAAGTTTTGCAGGATCCAGGGCCAATTCAAGAGCATCAGAAATTTCACGGCACATTAAATCGTGATCTTCCACGTGCTCACATAGAAACAATATTAAACCATTTGCATCCATACTGGTACAATAAGATTGTAGGTCAATCCCATAACTAGTCGAAGAACAAGTAATATATGGCTCATACTTTGCTTCAGAACGAACAAAGCCATCCAATTGAAGATTGTTGGATTGACGTTGGTCGATCTTTCCTCGAGCATGAGGGATGCTGCTTTCTGTATGTTTAGGGAATCAACTTATGAGCACATACTGAGCTAGTAAGTGAAATTTTATTGTCAAAAGAATAGAAAACCAACGAAGATACTTGGTAAACTCTAAGCATGCATGGTACTATTCATGCTACCGAAATTATTTAATTATAAACAAATACAATCAACGATAACAAAATGAATTAAACCAAGAATCATGATCTTGTTTGACAACAAAGAACTAAAAGTAAAAACAAGCAAGAAAAGAGATTTTACCAAAGGCAGCCTTGTCAGCTACTCCAGTTGAAGTGAACTGCTCCAAGCTCCAGTTATCAGCAATTTCACACCCATGCTCCCAGTTAAATGAGTTTGTTTCTACACAGAAAGCAGCGGAATCGCAACCCAAAAAACTACAAGGCACAGCTTGATCAGCAATCGAGCTAATTTGTCGTTCAAGAGGCAATGGTTTTAAGTGAAGATTGCAACTAGCATTAGCAAAAAGGCTTGGAGTGGCCTTGCCTGACATATTGATGCAGGGCTGATTAGGTTCACTCTCCTGCTGCGTTTTAGCTTTAGTTGAAGGGACTGGCAAATTTTTTTTCTTCTCTGCTTTCTGCTTTTCCCTTTGTGCTGTATCATTTGTTTGATCTTTCTGCATTTCCAGATGCAAGATGTAGTTTTCAAGATCCTGAGGAGGGTATAAAGACTCAAGCTTGTGATCCGCAATGCACCTAACAACCCTTCTCATGATAGCAATTTCCTGGTCTATGGTCTGATTCTGCCAGCATGTTGAATTAAAGTCATAAAGATATAAATGTAGGATAGCAGCTGGATACCAGGTTAACCATTGAGCATACAGAAACACAAAAGGTGCAAAAGTTACCAGTTTCACATTTGATTTTTTGGCCTTCCGGTATCTTATCATCTTCGAATACTTCAAGTAGTCATTCAGAAGGTTTGCCGGATGGAACTTGTCAGCAAGATCAAATGCACAAATATATGCAATAGCCTCGAGCCGTAGATTCTTTTTTATGAGGGTCTCGACAAGAACTGTCAAATGCAATCAAATTTAGCAACAAACTATAACCGAAAGAAAAGCACCTTGTCAACTTACTAATAGCTATTATAATTTACAAATAGGGAAAACTTCCAACGCAAATCAATGAGAGAGATGACAATCAGAAAAGAGCATGGAATACTTATCAAAACTAAGACTTTTGTGGAGCTCGTTTCCAATGCCACTATTGCATTAGCTTCCAAAAACTAGCTCGTTCAGTTTTAAATTTAAGAATGAATGATGAAAATAAAAAAGAGGTCCCAAGAATTATGAACACCTAAATATATAACCATACTGATCTGCCAAAGCGATTTATTTACCATTTTGAATCATGCTGCAACTAGACAACTGCAGAAGCATGCATTCAATAAAGATATTATATTTCTAAGAATCAAAATTAGTTGAAAGATGTAAATAGCAGTATATGTGTTATGTTGTTTTTCTAGTCAATGCAGTAATGCACAGGCTCAAGACATCAATATAAGCTCTTGTGAGAAGAAAACAGCGAAAAGAAGTAACAATCTATGTTGCTTTGACTTTTCATTTTTGTTGAATTACCTGTGTTGGACACATTTCAGGACATGGGTATGAGGATGTCAGAGACATACCTCTATCTAACACTCACACTTAAGTCTGAGTAACATAGGTAACAATATCAAGAAATTGAAACACAGCAAACATCTTATATCAGGATTCAGGAAAACATAAATGATAACGCCATTAAATATTTGAAGCTGACTTAGTATAGAACATTCACTGAACAATCTCCTAAGAAAGAGCAAGCGAGAGAGAGTAGACTCACTTGATATCTTATCAGCCAAACCAAGAGCCAGACACAAATCTGGAGACTGCCTATACTCACTCGCAGTTACCAAAAGACGAAGGAGTTCATCAACATTATAAGCAGACTTCAAGCGGTATGTGATAATAAACTGCAAGAATCCATATGCCATCACACCTTGTGGGTACTTATCGTCCATTCTTTCTTTCCACTCAACCGCTAACTTAAGAGCTTCTTCATTCACATGGGGTTCAATCTGGACCAAACATGCCATTAACTGCTCCAACAAAAGTATGCAACTCTTTCTTACACTGGATAAGGCTGCACCCTTAAACCCATCCCCAGATTTTGAACGATAAAAGGATGATAATGCATCCAAGACTAATTTTGCAGGATCTGAGGCCAACTCAAGAGCATTGGAAATTTCAGCTCGCATTAGATTATGATCTTCTACACGCTGAGACAGAAATAAAATTAAACCTCTTGCATTCATATTGATGCCAAGAGACAGTAGCTCGGGCCAATATCTAGCAGATGACGAAGCAATATACTGCTCAAACTTTGGTTCAGAAGGACAGAAGCTATCTGATTGAAAATTTTCTGCTTCAGATTGCCCAATCTTTACTTGAGAATGATGGATACCTCTCACTGAATGGTTAGAATATCATAGATAACATTAGTAAGTGAATCTAGATTTACAAGAATGAAAAATGATAATCCATATAATTAACAAGCTATAACTATGACATATAACTTTTCCATTTCATTAAAGAAATAAACAATCATTGATTCATTCAAAACATTGAGACAAGCACGATTAAATCAAGAACAAGAATGAAGAAGGATTAAAACTAGAATGAAAACCAGATAGATTAACAAAATGCTAACCTGTAAAAGAAACAAGTTTGCCAACGAAGGGGACAAAAAGGTCATAACATCCAAAGAGTGCCAAATGAAATTGTTTTCTAGAGGAAATAACAACAAGACACTTACGAAAGTTTGGCCAACAAAACCAGTTATACAACTCAATATGGGAGCAACGAAAAGAGACTTACCAAGGGTTTGGTCAACGAAACCAAGGATAGGACTCAATAAAGGAGCCTCTTTATGCTGGGAAACACTCTCAAAAAGACCCTCGATTTCTTTGACATTAAATTCACTACTCAGTCCATAAACACCCACAAGCATCAAAAAGACCAAAATCTCTTTATCATAATGGGCATTGTTTTTTATATTTCCTTTCAATTGTTGTGCTACCTTCAGAGCTTTTTTCCTCAATCTCTGTCCAATGTTTGGCCTCAATCTCATCAACTGCTCCAACAGAATTAAGCAGCTGTTCTTGACCACGCCTCTCTGAACTCCAACATTTGCCTTCTCCGAAATTCCTGCTTTAATCACCTTCAAAACCAATTTTGCTCCCTTACCTGACATTTTCAGTGCATGGTAAACATCATCACCAATCTTGTCGTCGTTCTCGTGCTCATTCAAAAACATCAACAACTTTTCTGCTTCTGTACTTGCAATAAATCTTAAATCAGCTGAAGATGGAGAGGAATATTTGATCTTTGTATCATCTATTGTCTCGGACATCACGTTTGAAACCTCATCCAATTGCTCCATCTTTACTGGGGAATAAAGGATGCAGCTCTCTGAACAGACAAAATATCAAACACTTTGAGAGCACAGAAAATGCATGTAAGTGGAAATTTTACCACCAAAGGAAACAATATTTACCATAGACTAATGTTTCTCAATTGACTAAGGAAATCCCAAGAACATTACATTTTTTTCCTTTTTGGTGACAAAAAGATATCAACTAGGCAATTTACCGATCAAATATGAAATTTTACATAAAATGACAAAGTAAAGAGATTTTACCAGGAACAGCCATCTCAAAAAATCCAAGTATACGACCCAACAAAGAAGCCTGTTTATAGTGTGCAACCCTCTCAAAAATACTCCTAATTTCATTGGAATTAAACTGACCAAGCAATCCATAAGCACCCACAAGCATCAAAAACAATAAAATATCCACATCATCTTCACTTTCCATCCCAATCTTTTGCTTCCACGATTTTGCCGCAACGGTTGCTTCATTCCTAACTTTCCTGTTAGTCTCGTGCCTGACTCTTATCAATCCCTCCAACAAGACCAGGCAACTTCTTCTCTCCACATTTCTTTCAACCCCAACAGTTCCTTCCTCCAAGAACACCCTTTTAATAGCCTGCCAAACCAGTTTTCCAGGATTATTAGACATTTTAAGTGTATTGTAAACCTCATCAGCAAGCTTTCCGTTTTCATTCTCATGCGCATTCAAGAACATCAACAATCTTTCTCCATCAGTACCAACAATAAACTTTAAATCCAGTAAAGATGAGCCTTTTCCGATCAACACATGATTAAGTTTAAATTTTGAACGCTTACCCGCTTCATTTTCTCTCAATTCCAGTTCTTTAAACCTGTTCTTTATCTCGGTTTCTTTGGATTGGAGCTCTTCGAAACGGGTACGGATTGCACTTTGGATTGACTTGGAGAGTTCCTGGAGCTTTTGGCATTGCAGAGTAAGTGAAGAGACTAAAGAAGAACCACCCTGGAGCTTTTCCAAGGTGTTTGCAAGGCTTCTCCTTTGAGATTCTAACTGGATCAAATCAGCTGAGATCTCATCAAAAGAACACATTTTTTTTTCTTGCAACAGAGATGATTCCCAGGAGGGGAGAAAAGAAAAGGAAAATGAAAGATCGTCTAAACAGTGAAAGCTAAACTTAAAAACGGACCATGAAGAAAAGGCTTGGTCGGAAGTAAATTGACTACGTTTTTCGTTTGGGTCTTTCTTTATGGTTTTCTACTATGCTGGTGACCACTTCCCACTTGGCCTCATTATTATCATGCAAGAAAAGAAATGATCTATTTATTTCTTTATTTTACCATATTTTAGGGTTTTTTTTTTGTATTATTATATTTTTATGTTTAGGTTTTATGAGGTTCGCAGGAGTAAGAGAATTAACATGCACGGTGCATTGCTATTTAGGTTAAGAAATTGAGAATACTAGACCAAACATATATATATATATGGGAAAAAAGAAAAATAAGATTAAAACTATTTGTTTGTCAAGATTTTATCACTTGTATCGTATTTATA
>JBBYHK010000005.1:6384358-6396193 GCA_038382065.1 Adansonia grandidieri
CACCACAAGGTGGAGATCCTTGTGATTTGAAATCATGTAGAAGAGGAAACAAAATTACAGAATATCGAATGAAAATTTTTAAAATGTATTTTGATATTTCAATCAAATGAGAGATAAGCAAAATAAAGGTAAGTTTAAAAGTGAAAAGAGAGTTTTTATTATTAGTTAACTTTAAATAAGACTATTTAAATTTTTTTGGGCAACTTATAGGGACTTGTTAGATGATCACGTGTGTTTTTAAAAAATGGTATGGCTTGCTAGGCTTTAAAACTTTGAGTCTTAGGTAAACATGTTCATAGGTCAGGTAGTTCGTATTAGATCAAGTTTTGATAAAAAAAATTTTAATTTGATTTGGATTAAAATTACTTTTTAAATAATAAAAATTTATTTATTTAAATTTAATTATAAATATTAATATAAAACTAATTTTTTAATTTTTTAGTGTTCTTTGAATAATACAATAGATTTCAGGTTAGTCAAGCTCAGCTTGACATAAGCATGGGTAGGGAAATTTTTGGGTAGGGAAAAAAAAAATTATAGGCTGTGACCCAAGATGGCCTATTAACACCTCTAACCGTAAGTTTTGCCTATTACTAGGCTTTTGGCTAGCAGGTTTTGCCCTTGGGTCCAAGTACAGGTGTTCAAGAGTCGGGTCGAGCCACAATCCAAAAATTTTTCATATTTCTTATCCAAGCTTGAATAAAGCCCGATTTAGCTTAAAAGCCTGAATTTATTATTCATAAATTAAAATTTTTATAATTAAATTTAAATTAAAATATTTTTATTATTAAATAATAATTTGGGTTAGCCCGAATTTAAAACTTTGTCCAAGATATAGGTCGAGCTTACTGAAACTTTGTCCAAGATATAGGTCGAGCTTACTAGGCTAGGCAAGTAACCCAATCCATGGACAAGTTTAGTTATAAGTCCTGATCCAAACAATTTCCCCCATTCTAAGTGGCAATTGTAAAATGGCCGATGACTAGCATTAGAATAAATTATCTGGACAGTCTGTCATGATAGGGTTGTCTGGTACTCTGATGAGCTTTTATGTCAAGGTGCCTTAGTTAAAGTCATTTCTGTTATGGTCTGGTTCGTGAAGTGGCTTTGTACATAAGAAAAACACCTATCATAATGATAGACGTGTCTTTTGGCAGATACATGTATCATTTACAATGAATGCAATTTATGAGAAATGAAACATGCCAAGCATTCATTGGCAACGATGTGTGGCGCGGTATAGCTTTTTAAGCAAATTTATTCGATGTTTAATTATAAGTAGGATTGTGCTAGGCAGATCAAAGTTAAGCCATTTTCTACTTTCCAGTGTCAAATGAAAATGAGATGGTAACGATTTATATATAGACATGCTAATTTTAGATATTTTATTATTACATGACATGCGAACAACAAATGATATTTCAAATAATATTAGACTTTATTTTATTATATAAATCTGGTTTAATTTTGGAATAGTTTTTCTTCTTAAATTATGTTGGCTTATTGCAAGCTTGTTGCATTTGTGATTGCATATTTCATTTCCCTAACTATGACATAGCTAAGGCTCGAATTCTTTTAAATTTGTTGCTAAGACCGGAAAGACAGAGTTACTACATAAAAATAAAAAATTATTTTTATATTAATGTTATATATTTTATTAATTAAATTTAAATAAATTTTTATTATAAAATAGTAATTCAGTATAGGTTAGACCGATTCAAATTATTAAGTACCTTATCCAAAGCTAGCTCAGGCAAGTATATTGGCTTATAAACAGGTTTGATTACAACCAACACTAGAACTTGGTGAAATCTAGTGTTTTTAATTATACTATAATATTTTTAATTATACTTATCTATTAAAATTAATATTGGTTTGCCTAAAAAAGATATAAAATTATTTTTCAAATAATTTATTATAAATAATTAATAAAAT
Source organism: Adansonia grandidieri (assembly GCA_038382065.1). Classification (NCBI taxonomy): domain Eukaryota; kingdom Viridiplantae; phylum Streptophyta; class Magnoliopsida; order Malvales; family Malvaceae; genus Adansonia; species Adansonia grandidieri. The sequence continues at coordinate 6,386,294 of JBBYHK010000005.1, forward strand.
TGAATTTTAAGGATTTGGTTTATAAAAAAAATTAGTACAATTTGATCATTTTATTTTTAGTATTAAATTCGGGTTTGGGCCAATTTTAGTTTTGAGTTTTTTAGACTTAATTTTGCGAGTTTAAATTATTTCGAACTCGAATCAATTGGAATTTTAGGTCTTTTCAAATTTAGTTTCTTCAATTTTTTTATGAAACTATATTTGATTTGAATTTAAATTCAAAATTTTTTCGTTTATAAAAAAAATATTAGTACAATTTGATTATTTTATTTTTAATATTAAATTCGGGTTCGGGTCAGTTTTAGTTTTTGAGTTTTTTAGACTTAATTTCGAGTTTAAATTATTTCGAACTCTAATCAATTGGAATTTTAAGTTTTTGCAAATTTAGTTTCTTGAGTATTTTTTTTATCAAACTAGATTTGATTCGAATTTAAATTCAAAATTTTTTGAAAAAATTTTAGTTTCATGTTCATGTACCACCTCCATTATTTATTTGTTTTTTTTATCAACACTAAAACACAACATTTCTTAAACATCACAAAACCAAAATATTTTCTCATTAAAATAAAATTGAAACAAAGAAATCTATTTCAATCACGTCCCTACAAAAGAGGCTACCAACATATCCCAAATCTTATATCTAATTGATACATGTTATAAACTGTTTTAAACATGAACGGTTACTTATTATAAGATGCACGTTATTCGCACATTATTTTGTTATTTATATATTTTTATTTTATAAGATTGTGCAACAGTTTTTAAAAGGATTTAGTTCATATTTAGAGGATTATTACTCTACTATAACTTTTTAGTAAAAGAAGTTAATTAATTCACTCTTTCTTTTCTTTTATGCTTTTTTTACTTTACTTTTTATCTTCTTTATTAAGTGACTTATAACAATACTATTTAGCATAAATAACAAAACCATTAGATTTATCTTTAATTGTTAACAAATTTTATAAAATAATATTTTGAAAATATTAAAGGCTAGGCTACATACTGATACGTGAAAATGTTGAACTGAGTGCAAATAAAAAACAATTGTAAGATTGAAGAATAACATAAGCATATTCAGTCCCGTCATTTATACGGAAAAGTGACTTCAATTTTTTTTTTAAAAGTGTTTGTATGAATTTCAGGCATTAAGTAGTGTTTGCAGTCAATAAAAAATATATATAGCTTCAAAAAGCTATTCTTTTCGTTGAGAGGAGTATAGCAATGAGAGAACCGATTGCTTGAAATAATATTAAATCATTACTTAAAAAAAGCTCTAAATAGTAAACATTCAATAGGTGCTCTTAGCAAATTTTAGTGGTTAAATCTTAATTGAATTTTAAGGATTTTGGTTTATAAAAAAAATATTAGTACAATTTGATTAGTTTATTTTTAGTATTAAATTCGGGTTCGAGTCAGTTTTAGTTTTGAGTTTTTTAGACTTAATTTTTCGAGTTTAAATTATTTCGAACTCGAATCAATTGGAATTCTAGGTTTTTTAAAATTTAGTTTCTTTAATTTTTTTTATCAAACTATATTTGATTCAAATTTAAATTTAAAAATTTTTTGGCTTATAAAAAATATTAGTACAATTTGCTCATTTTATTTTCAGTATTAAATTCGGGTTCAGGTCAGTTTTAGTTTTGAGTTTTTTAAACTTAATTTTTTGAGTTTAAATTATTTTGAACTCGAATCAATTAGAATTTTAGGTTTTTTCAAATTTAGTTTTTTTAAAATTTTTTAAATCAAACTAGATTTGATTCGAATTTAAATTCAAAATTTTTTTAACAAAATTTAATTTCATGTTCATGTATCACCTCCATTATTTATTGGTTTTTATCAACACTAAAACACAACATTTATTCAACATCACAAAACCAAAATATTTTCCCATTAAAATAAAATTGGAGCAAAGAAATCTATTTCAATCACGTCTCTGCAAAAGAGGCTACCAACATATTCAAAATCTATCTTTAATCGATACATGTTATAACTATATTAGATAAAAATGATTACTTATTATAAGATGCACGTTATTTGCACTTAGATTGTTATTTAGGTTATTTTGATTTTATAAGATTGTGCAACAGTTTTTAAAAAATTGTAGTTTGTATTTAGAGGATTGTTATTGTACTGTAGCTTCTTAGTGAAAGAAGTTAGTTAATTCGCTCCTTCTTTTCTTTTATGCTTTTTTTACTTTCCTCTTTGTCTTTTCTATTGAGTGACCTATAATAATATTATTCAGCATGAATATCAAAACCATTAGATTTATCTTTAATTACTAAAAAATTTTATAAAATAATGATTTGAAAATATTAAAGGCTAGGCTAGGAGCAATTTGAACATACTGATACGTGAAAGTGTTGAACTTAGTGCAAATAAAAAACAATTGTAAGATTGAAGAATAACATAAGCATATTCAGTCCCGTCATTGATATGGAAAAGTGACTTCAACTTTTTTTCAAAAGTGTTTATATGAATTTCAGGCATTAATTAGCGTCTGCAATCAATAAAAATTATATATTGCTTTAAAAAGCTATTCTTTTTATTAAGATGAGTATAGCAATTCAGTCCCGTCATAAAAAACAATTATACATAAGCATATTCAATCCCGTCATAAAAAACAATTTTGATACGTGAAAGTGTTGAATTGAGTGCAAATAAAAAACAATTATAAAATTGAATAATAACATAAGCATATTCAGTCCCGTCATTGACACGAGAAAATGACTGCAACTTTTTTTCAAAAGTGTTTGTATGAATTTCAGGCATCAAGTAGTGTTTGCAATTAATAAAAATTATATATGGATTGAAAAAGCTTTTCTTTTTGTTGAGAGAAGTACAGCAATGAGAGAATCGATGGCTTGAAATAAAATTAAATCACTACTTAGAAAAAGCTCTAAATAGTAAACATTCAATAAGTAATCTTAACAAATTTCGGTGATTAAATCTTGATCCCTTAACACCTATTCAATCGAGTTTATTTGGTTTCTTACTCTTCTTCAAAGGCGCCAATAATAATGTTGATAACAAATTATTTTCAAAATGAAAAGTAAAGAAAATGTGAAGAAAAATAAAGATAAAAAATTTAAAAAAGGAAACTAATTTTGTTCTTTCGAGGTCAGATTATCATTTTTTTCGTTCTTTCAAATCTATGCTATATCTTATAAATAAATGTGATCATAAGATTTTATCTAGAGGTATTCATAGGTTAGACTACTAATTAAAGTTCGAAGGTCCATCCAATATTGAAAATGATAGTGTTTGGGCTACTCGATAAAGTTCGAAGGCCCGTATGATATTTAGAAGGGTAATGTTAAGCTCAAAAATAGGCTTGGACAAAAAGATTAGACAAATTTAAAAAATGAGCATTGCTTTTGTTTCACTTTCAAGGCCCAAACTCAGCCTGGCTAGCCCGTTTAATAATTATATAATATATTAATTTAATATTTTATATATTAAAATTTTTTTATCATATATATGTAATATTATTGTATAAATATTAAAAATATGCAAAATTATTTAAAATTTAAAATTTAATAAAAGAAAAATATTAATTCATCGAAGATTAAATTCTTTAAAAATATATTTTTAAAAAATAAAGTAAAAAAATAATATAGATAAGCTTAAATGGGTTTGTATTATCTATTTATAAATATCACATGTTTTGACAAAATTTGAGATCTATATTTTGGGCCAAATTAAATTAGATAAGTAAAAATAATGTTAACAATATACTTAAATTTAATTCGATCCGCAAACACATCTAAATTTATCAATATTTAAAAGTTTCAATAATGCCACTATTGGAATCAGACTCTAAAATTAATAAATTATGTTTTCTGGAATCAGATTCTAAAATTAATAAATTATGTTGAGAATTTTTTTGACCATATTTTAACTTTTAGTCAAAAAAATTTTTATTTGACACAAACTTGATAATATATCATAATAATATATATTTTAATAGATGCAACTTCTATTTATTTCTTTAGTGAATAGACAGATTAATGGAAAAAAAATATATAACTCTGTTCAACATGATGAAGAAAAAAAATTTTTTTGTTGCATTAGGAGTTCTTTTTATTTTTATTTTTAATTTAGATAATAATAATATGATAATATTTTTAAAAATTAATAAAAGATTTAAATGTTAACGTGATTTAAAATGTCTACTATTTTCTTTCATCCTTTCAAGGTAGTTAGAAGCATTGAAGAAATTTTTTTTTTTTAATAAAAAGAATACAAATCAAAATTCTTAGGGATGTTCTAAAATACCTTTCCGCTGAGAAACAGTTAGCCAAAATTTTTTTTGGCCAAAAAGAAAGGTAAATAAAGTTAATTTTTTAAAAAATTAATATTTTGAATTTAACTAACAATAAAATGATAAATATATAATTTATTTATTTAACGAGCCATTAATAGATAAATCTATAGTGAATTAAAATTTTAATTTTTTTAAGCAAAAATTAATAATTATATTTATCTATAAATTTTAACGTATAAAATTTAATTATAAATACAAATAAAAAACTCCAAGTTTTATTTTAGAACTAAATTAATTATATTTAATATATAAATACTTATAAACATATATATTGTAGTGAATCGCAAAATTTTTGAGGAACGTGGGCTCCCGAAGTTTTTATATGCTCCGCAGCGACTTTCAAGAAATTTAATTTTTAGAGATATTTATATGTACGACAAAGTGTCAAAGAAATTTTTTTAATGAAAAGATGCAGATGACCACAAGAGTACTTTAAAATGCTTTTAAAAAAATACAAAGCTTTAAAAAGCATTTGCAAGTGCATGTTGAAGTGACAATAGAAAAATGAAAATACAATACTCGCATTAGAGCCGGGTTGCCACAATAATCCACCTATCCGGCCTTCGAAAATCTGTCTGGTGATGCTAGTAATGAAAGTTTTTTGAGCTTTTTATCTTGGTATTCGTCGTGGGATTGGGTTAAAGTTTAGTTTTTTTTTTTTTATGTAGATAAAAAAAATTCTTTTCATTTATATATCTTTTATAATTAAATATTATATTTTTTTAATTATTAAATAATAATTTGAATCAGGTTTCTTGTAGTGAGTCTATATATATAACTGAACTTCATTTTGGTTGCCTAAGATTTCAAGCCTTGCTAATTAAGGATAAATCATAGAGAGATGGAAGTCCAAATTATGAGTAGAGCAACCATTAAACCTTCATCGCCAACTCCAGACCACTTAAGAACCTATAAGCTTTGTCTTTTTGATCAGTTAGCCTCTTCTATTTATTTCCCCATTACTCTCTTCTACTCGTCTAGAGATGGAAATCCTGCAGGCATTAACTCTCATCACCTCAGAAGCTCGCTATCCAAAGCCTTAACCCATTTTTACCCACTCGCTGGCAGGCTCAAGGATGACCACTTAACCATCGATTGCAATGATAATGGTGCCTCCTTTATTGAAGCCCAGGTGGCCTGTGAACTGTCGTTTGTGCTCGAAGAGCCGGCTGAGATCGAAGTTCTGGAACAGCTATTGCCATGTAATCCGCTCCAACATTTACTTCATCAATCTCAATCAAGTTCTTCTGACGATCAGGTAATTCTTGCTGTTCAAGTCAACTATTTTGCTTGTGGTGGCATGGCGATCGGTGTTTGTATTAGCCATGTTATCGCCGATGCATCGGCGGCAGCCCACTTTCTAAAATCCTGGGCTGACATTGCTCGTGAAGGTGATGATATCGAGGGCGTGATTTGTGACTTTAGCTCGCTCTTCCCTCCGCAAGATTTGTCAACCTTTTACAGGGTTATGAGCCTTGTAGAGGAAAACAATTCACCCGAAGATAACGTTGTTACGAAGAGGTTTTTGTTTGATGGATCTAAGATTGCTGCTCTTAGAAACGAAATCGGAGATGGATCATGGAACTCGTATCGCCCAACGCGAGTCGAGGCCTTAATCACGCTTCTTTGGGAAGCCCTGATAACTGCAGGTGCTGAAAACGATCGAACTTCCCCAATACTTGAGGCATCGATTGCTATAAACATGAGAAAAAGAATGAATCCCCCACTCCCACAACAATGCATCGGCAGCATTTGTTTCGTTACAAACGCAAGGTCACAGCTCGAGAAGAGGGAAAACCGTAGCACTCTATCAAGGAAAATCCATGAATCAATAAACAAGATAGATGATGAGTATATAAGAAAGATATACACCAATGGCGAATGCTTCAACAAATTTATGGAGAAAGCATGTGAAGACTATGAAAAGAACCCAAAATTAGGGGTGTTTTATTTTAACAGTTGGTGCAGGTTTCCATTTTATGAAACTGATTTCGGATTCGGAAAACCCATGTGGGTTGAAGGTGCTTTGAGGGGTAACAGGACTGCCTGTTTCCTGGATTCAAGTGATGGTGAAGGGATTGAAGCATGGATTACATTAAGCAAAGATGAAATGGCCAAACTTGAACAACAAAATGGCATCCTAGCTTATGCTACTTTCAACCCAAGCAAATGAAAAAAAAATGAAAAAGTATGCACTTCCCATGATTATTAGACAAGGAATAAACAATATTAATAAATTATGTTTTATTTTTCTTAAGTTGCGTTGAGAATATGATTCTGTTTAGATCAATGAAGATTCCTCTCCCAAAGGAATATCATTTAATTATATAATATATTAAGTGTATATATATATATCTCCATATACAATAGTTTTAGCCTTTACAAATTGCGTTAATCCATTCAGATTAGGTACCAATTTAGGCTAACAGATGGGCTTGGGATTTAGTTTTATTAGTTTTTGCAATTACTCTCGAAAAGTGATGTCCAGCATGCACGGTTTTCAAATTTCAGTATTTAAATTTTTTCTTTTATCATATTCTTTGTTAAAAAAATTCAAGCCATTAAAGTTTAAAAGGGCATGTATAGAAAAGATATTGAGTGTTACATATTAAAAAAAAAGAAAAAATTATAAAAATTTCAATCAAATTCTTAGTACTTTATTATTTCATAATCTGATAAAAAAATAAGATATATTTATTCAATCAGGTTATAGAATTTGTTTGATAATAATGGACCATATATATATTATCCCAATATTTTTAATTATTTAATTTATTTGACATTTAAATTTTAAAATTTTAAAATTTCAAAAATTTATATATGTTTATAAATATATGTATGTCTATTTATATAACTATAGACAAAATATTAATAATATTGCTAAATTCAAAAATGATAGTCAAAAGATATTCGGAACTAATACATATAAATTTTAGTAGAAATATGAAGCATTCATTGATACGGTGTAGATAAATTTGAATTAAGCTCAAACAAAGCATGAAGATTCTTTTTACTGTATTATTTAAAAATTTCACAAATGACGTTTATAAAATGATATGTATTCAGTTTAATATATTTAAGAAATAAAAAATAAATAAATGAGATACATATTATTTCACAAACCCGATTTATTAAATTTTTTTTTTCTTTTCAACGCAAGTGTATGAGAGAATTATAGAAAAAAAACAAAGAAATTGAAATCAATTTTCGGAAGTTTCGTTCGGGTCATAAAATGAAATGCTTATTTTATTCATGGATCATGCTATAGCATGATGAGGGATGGGGACGCTACACAAGATAGCCAACCCAAAGACTAAAATTGTAATTCTCAACATAGCAACTTATTGACCAAATTGGGAAAATATAGTTGAGAGTTTAGTACTTAGCAGCCACACACACAAAGTCCAGCTGTGCACTTATTAACGGTGCAACCATGGCAAAGGCTAACACAATCGTCAGGTCTCTCGCATTGAACTGGCTTTTCTTGCTTTATTGAGGCCGCACAACACTCACAAATGCCACGGTTGCATTCGTTAAAGAGGCATCCCTCGCACATATCGTCACAATCCGATGGTTTTTCGCATATCTTGGGCTCTGGCACTTCTCGCTTTATGGAGGCGGCACAGTGACACACACAGAAACCAGCCGTACATTCGTTAAAGGGGCACCCGCATATATCGACACAATCCGAGGGTTTTTGGCATTCCTGTGACTCTGGCACTTCTCTCTTTATGGAGGGGGCACAGCCACACACACAAAGACCAGCCGTACATTGGTTCACGGTGCACCCATGGCATCTTTCGACACAATCCGAGGGTCTTTCGCATTGCCTTTGTGCTTCAATTTCTTCATTCAAACCTACAATATTATGTATTTCATTAGTTACATAATTAAAAGTACAAACCATCAACTAAGCATACGTAATATAAATCAAAATATACTATTTTATATATCGATGATGAAATTTTTAAACTTCAAAAAATCAAAACAACAGGCTAAATAATGAAAATCATATACATATATATATATATATTTAATTTACTAATTAATTTTTACTTTTCATAAATACTTTAATGGGGCACGAGCACAGATAACAATGCTTTAATGCACTCGTAAGTTAAAAATTTTCAATGACTCTATAAGACAATTTTTTATATGTATACAAAATAATATTAGAAACAATAAACAAAAATAATCCAAGTCTCTTATTAACATGGTGCTAGTTTATTACCTGTTTCAGATTTCAAATTTAAGAAATTTAGGTTTATGTTAAGTATTTAATTCATTGTTAATAAAAATTTTAGACTTTACAAATGGAATCAATAAGAATGGATGCACTCTGAAAATACATTAAAAATAAAAAAAAAACTAATTAAAAAATAAAACATGCAACAACATATAATCTTGTTTACAAAATTAAAAACATTTATCATTAATTTATCAAATTCAATATATATAAACACAGACACACACACACACACAAGGTGAATTAAAGAGATTGAGAGACTTGCATGATCCAATTACTGTCAAGGCTAGTAAGAAGGGCAACTTGAGATTAGCAGCTCTTTCCATTTTGCTTTTAGGACTTAGTAGGAGAGATTGTTTTTTTTTTTTTAAATGAATTTGACACTTACTATTGAATTTGTGTATAAAATATATACATATATATATATAGTTGTTTCTTCTATTAGTTATGGAAAATGACCATTATACAAGGTTATGTTAAATACAAATCGGAAAGAATCCCATAGATGGAAATGAATTTGCCAATTTGGTAAGTTTAGATATTTGAAATTGCAAAAAGGATTACATGTTGATTTTGTTTTGGAAAGAAAATCAATAAAATTAATTGGTGATTCATAATATTCTATTAACGTTTTATTTTTATCCATAATCTTTAAAGTTACTTTTATTTATCTATGACTCTTAACTTTTGAGAACTATATTTACCATAAATAATTTTTCAAAAATTTTATTATTCATTAATTTTTTGTTAGAAGTAAAAAAATAATAATCTTATATAAAAATATAAGACTAGGGTCTCTGGTAAAAAAGAGTAATCATCATACCTGTATGGCCTATAATGTTGATGTGCAGAAAGACTCGAAAAATTGCAAAGTGTCTCTGATAAATGTATTTTATTTGATTAAAAAAAACTAAATTGGTTGTAATTACTTTTCTATTATTATTTGCATTATAATCCTCTAAATTAAATTTATATTAAATGCAATAAAACTTTAATTGTCATCATTAATACATATAATAATTTTATATTTTTTTTCAAATATAAATATTTAATGGTTGAATTATACTTATGTTAAAAAAAAATTCACTTTCAAACTTTTCATAACATAAATTTATTATTAGTTTCAATTTTTAAGCTATAAACGTATATATTAATTTTAAAATAATTGATAGATTATCAAATCAATTAAAATTAAGTATGATATACCATATCAAATGAATTCCATTATCATTATTATAAATTAGGTTTGACTATTCTAATTGTTAAGCGTAAATTATTCTCAATTTAAAAATATTATTACTTTTAATTTGATTCTTAATTTCATTTTAAT
>JBBYHK010000005.1:6396293-6415088 GCA_038382065.1 Adansonia grandidieri
TTCTAATTGTTAAGCGTAAATTATTCTCAATTTAAAAATATTATTACTTTTAATTTGATTCTTAATTTCATTTTAATCAAATATTAAATACCATTGTCATAAACAAAAATGTATAAACTTGAATTCAAAATATATTCGGTATATCCTATAGTTTAATTTTCTTTTCTTTCAATCATAGTAATTGGCCACATTAATTGTATTAATAATTATGTGTTTTGATCTTACTATAAATACCTTGCTATAGAAAATATTAGACACTATTTCAATTTATTTGTACAAATGTTGTTTCTTATATTTGTTTTTTTATGATTTAATCATCTATCGGAAATTTTCATTGCTGGATTTTATCATGAAATAATTTGATATTTTAACATTTCTCTTTTCAAAATGATTATGTAATAGTTTTTTTTTTTTTTTTAAAGAATTTCTTTTATGGATGCATATCAAAATTACGATACAATACATGCCAAATTAAAAAGGAAATAATGCAGCTAATTTGGATTTGATTTGTTCATATTTAAAACATGCTAAAATTCTATATAAAAAAAGACTAAAATATTTTTTATATTATATAAGTAATCATTTAAATTGAACTTTTAATTACTAAAGACTTTACCCAATTGGGCCGACCGGTGGATCCTTCAGACCTGTTTTAATTGCCGATTTGATATTGGCTAATATAGTTGAATCCCGAGGAAATTGAATCCCGAGGAAATTATTATTATTATTATTACTACCACAGATCATGAAAATCATTACAAAATTGCTTTGACATGGCTTGACTATACTGCATTCGTGAAAATTATTACGAAATTGTTTTAACATAACTATAGTCCACCTCTAAACCCAAGGGTTCCATAGAGGATTAAAAATTATTTAATTATTCTTTTAAAACAATTGATTAAAGAAAGTAAAGCATTAATTAATCGTTTTTAAATTATTCATTTTTTATAATATCATCATCAACATGACGCCAATATATATATATATATATATATATATACACACATGGCCAAATATAGTCCTACAAAGCTAGAGAAGGAAAAAAAATTGTGTAATACTCGGCATTAAAACAATCCACAAAAAGGGAGAAAACTGGACTGAAAATTGACTTTATTCTTTGGTAAATTACAAGTCTTGCTTCTCATTTCATCATTATACAAAAAGATACATCTTTTTTTTTTTTTTTAAATCAAAGAGATTCAAATAAAAAATGCTCGAAATAATACATGCATTTGATTTTAAATTAAACAAAGTTTCATTTAATTGATCTTTTATTATTTATTTCTTTTTTTAATAATTAAAAAAGAGGAATAAACAAAAACACAAGAGCACTTAGCAGAACAAGGTACTGATTACTTTCAAACGCAGACATTAAAAGACAAACCACTCTTTTTGTTTTTTACATATATATATATATATATATATGTCCCAACAGCAGAAAGAAACAAAACAAGGATTCTTTTATCTTTATTCGCAAAGTACTCTACTTCCATCACACAAAGAGTTCACTCTCAAGGCCAAGCTCCCACTGCATCTCCCAACCGCACCAGGGCTGAGATTTCAGCCTTGCAGACCAATTATACCTATGAAAATAACAATAAAATTAGATCAGGCAATCAAGAGGAGATAAGAAGATATTTTCGCAAAATTATTGACCACATAAAATTCTTTGGGATGTCTCTAGAAAACCACAGTTAATAAAAAAACTAAAAATGTTTCTTCAAATGTGATAAAGATAGATAATTCACCGCAAGCTACTCTGCCACCAGCATTTCCTGTGGTTTTGCTAAGCTCGTGCCCCCCTGCAAATATAAATAATCGCAGTAACATAAAATGCCTATAGCGCTGGATATATCGCCAACTAAAATAAAGTAACAGATAAATGATCGATTACAATAGAGAATAATGCCACTAATATCCGAATCCATTTCATGGTTCTTGGTAATAATTAAGCTTAAACTACAGGCATCCAATTAACTAGCTAACATCCCCTGCTAGGCTAAGCTCCACAGACAAAAGCATGACCCATAACCCATAAGTGATATTAATATTCAGATTTCATTTTTCCCCGAGGAAGAGAAGATTGTGGGTAGAGGATGATCAATTCTAGACGTCAACCACTTGCTAACTAGTGTTCCCAGCATAGGCACAACTAAGTATAAGAGAAGCAAACAACTTAAAGAGACTACAAATTTTGAATTATTACCCTTGCCAAGATCATCAGGATCTGCATGGACAACAACAGCTCTTCCGATAATGGAGTGTGGCCCACTCAGAGGAATCTACAAAAGTATGGAAAACAGCTTTCAGAAATGAACTTAATTAGATCACAGATAAGGCAGAAAGCATATGAGAAAGAAAAGAATGTAAGCACAAAGGAATAAGAATTCAACAAAACCTGTTTGTCAATAATAGAGAAACTTGCAGAGCCTGGACCACACGAATAATATAACAGTGTTAACAACACGAGGTACAAACACTAAAAACATACAGCTGAAAAAAGTTGACACAAAACAAAGAAAAGAAAAGTGGATATAAAATTTTTGGGCGTTAGCAATGAACTGGAAAGCTTGTGGTCATTGACAGGAAGCACATATTCATACCATCATCACCAACAGTGATATTTCCTAGATCACCAGCATGGCGATTCTCATCATCTGGGGCACCATGCTCTTTTCCAGCAGGGTTAAAGTGAGGTCCTAAAACCAGAATAATTAGACAGTGAAAATCCCAAAAACAATTACATCAGAAGACTAATATCAATGAAGCCAACTTCCTGTCATTCATTTTCTTTTCTCTTTTTCCCTTCTAACTTCTAACAAAAAGAAAAACAAAAACCAACTTTCAGTTTTTTACCTGTTGACATGCAACCGTTTGTTGTGTCCCCAAGGGCATGAACATGGAACCCATGGAGCCCAGGCTTAAGACCAGAAACATTCCCAGTGACGGTAGTTGGACCTAAAAAGTGCAGAAAAGTTTTAAATAACTTCAAAAAGAAATACAGAAAAAGAGAGACCAAGAGGTCTCCTCAGGGTTGACTTACCATCTCCCTCTTGAGCAAAGAAAACAGTTCCACTAACACCTTCACTGCTGCTAAGGACGGCAACGGCCTTCACCATTTTTCTAAGTGATCTATAATATAATACACAATCTTAGATATGCCAGTAAATAATTTTACCTAAACGAAAAATATCTTAGAAAGCAACATCAATGAAGATGCAAGAAAAAGCTCAAAAATTATAAATCCGACGGCTTATATAAACCCGAAAGTAAGCTTCTATTTCATCATATGATCAAAAAATTTTAAGAACATTACTTATAAACGCTAGTTTCCAAAAGTTATTAATTATAGAACCTTAGCGTATCAAATAAAGACACATTAAAGCTCACCTAATACATCTATCAACCTAATCTATAAGTGACCTAAACTCAACCAACAAGCAGAGAACTTCAATGGGTTACCCAAATTAAATTAAAAATGCTAAATCTTCACCTAATACAATAATTTCTCCCAAAATGTATTCTGTTTTTCGTGGACTATTTTTGAATCATAGAAGAGAAAAGAAAAAGGAAAAAAAAAAAACCTCTCGCAGCTAAGATTAGAATTTAACAAAAAATGAAAAGTAAATATATGACTTTTAAAAAGAAAAAAAAAGGAAAAACACTTACTTCCTTAAGCACAGAATATTCTTCAATATATGTTTTTTAATTTTTTTTAACTTTCTTCAAAAGTGCAAAAAAGAAAAAGATTAACAGCCTTAATCAAGCTTATATTAAACAAAAAGATAATAGAAAAGAATCCTACATGCAAGCAAGATCTATGTACAAAAGAAGTGTGAGGCAGATCTTAACTACAAGCAGAAGAATAGCAAATCAAGCTTAAGATAGAGAAATGAATCGTATCATAGCTTTAAAACCCTAAAAATTGAATCGAAATCAAAAAGTGAAACGACACTAACCTCAGAGCACCCCCGTCACAGTCTATAAAAGTAAACAACAACAAGAAAAAAAAAATGTGAGAATTGAGAAATGAGCGTGATCTAGGAATTTAATCAATTTATAGAGAAGGGTGGGAATCGAATCGGTGAGGAAGTCCTCTAGTAACCGTTTGAGGGTACAACGGTAATTGGGCTATGGGCTATCTGAAATAAATAAAAAAAATAAAACAAAATCTTTTACCGACACAAGCAAGCCCCATAAAATGAGAAGTTTGGCATAGCATTCATGGATATATATATATATATATATATATATAAATCCAATTTACTGAGTAATCGTCTTTTATTCGTATCGAATTTAAATTATAGTTTATATCGTACCATTTTTAATTAATTTTTCTGTATTGCATTGCCTTTAAAATTTTTATATCTACCGACTGCCCATCAGTAAGGCCTATTTCATTAGCTGATTTTTTTTGGTGAGAGTTAATAAAGAAAACCATTTCCAAGCCATTCATTATAGCAAACAATATTGTTGAAATAATGTAATAATCTCTCCAGGAAATTTATAGCCAGAAAAAAAAATTAAATAAAGACAAAAAAGGGAGAATCTTCTTTTTTTAGTCCTACATTTTCGCTGGCAGGAGAAACCAAATATTACAATTTCTTCTTCTTTTTCTTTTATATATAACTATAGGCAACGACTCTATCCAAGTAAAGGTTGTTGGCCATGTAAAAGTAATTCCCTAGAAATGAATGAATGAAAAAATTTCCAGCAGTAATTTTGATGATGACACCTTTTTTGGTTTTAGAAATCTGTCTCAACATGCAACCTGGTGAGGGAGCCTAGCTCCAGCCCTCGCCGGGATGTCTTCCATAACTGGGACTCAAGGCCTAACTTCCTCATCTCCGTAAGCCCACGCTCAACTGCATACACAGGAAAGAAATAATCAAATCAAATATATTTGCGATAAGCTCTTATTACGTTTTAGAGATTCTTACACATTGCTGCCTAACTCTCTTGCATCATTGGGAAGGACATTATGCCCTGAATTAGGCTCCAAAGGTTCTATCCCACATGAAGATTTGGTTGTGTCTAATCTTCAGGTTAATAGTGAGGATTTGATAAACTATCTTCGACAAGATATCCTTATCTTAGGTGGTGTGATGTTGATGGCTCAAGAGATTAATTGGTCTAAGTACCAGATTGATATCGAGGATGTGATGACTGTGTCAGCACTATCCCTGAAAATCTTTCGTAAGAAATATTTTGATGATAATACCTCTCATATCAATATACCTACTAGAAACCTAGACACTTTTAACCAGACATTACTTCAAACTTTACCATGCCTGAAATTTATATTAGTTTAAGTAGACTATATTAGCCAGATTCGAATGATGTTAGATACAGATGTGTTAAATGTGGGATACTCAATTTTGTTTTATATATTCAAAGGATAATACTTTTATACTTATATTTAAATATGTGTCGAATATAAATATCGGATATAAGTATGGTAGGGAAACTGAAAAGCACGGGTAACACTTTCTTTAAATTAAATACTATAAGCTGAAATGGTTATGGTTGGCAAACAAGCAAAACTATTCTACTTATTCTTTACTGGCTAAGGTAACTCTTAAAGTCTAAGCTCAACACGTCCAGGGGCAAGTAGATAAATATTCTCAGTTGTCAAGGTTTCCATAACATGCCAAGGCATGTGAAGAAAGGGAGATGGAGAGAGAGCAAAGTACCATCAACTGCATCATGCGATGTCGGGGAATGTGAACTGCGGTTGATCCACGACTGCAAACGTTCATTTGCAATATCGGGTTCCACTCCATGCTTCATTGCCCTCCTCCAGAAATACGTAAGCCAAGCCTGCGCAAGCATAAAGCAATAAGAAATAGCTCAATGAAGATTCTTTGAAACGATGCTTGCTAGGAAAAACAATATATCACATTTAAATTAGTTTTCAGTTTCGCCATGCCAATCATTTCATAAAAGTTGTCAATTCTTAATGCATTTCACAGACGTTAAAATCTATTTGATTTTGTTTTCTTTCATCAAAACTATATATGTAGGTAATATAGCCTATATAACATGTTTTCTTTCGTTGAACGTTGAAACCCAAATAGCAACAAATTCAAGCTGCCAAATTTCTACTGATCTTTTATCGATTTTGTTTTTCGAAAGCCAATCCTTCCTCAAGCCTGAAAGTGGACGCGAGAAAAGAATACTCTGCCAACCAGTTGCAGAACGAATCTCATCATTAGATAAATCAATGGCGAAATGCTTTTTCACTAGTAATCCAGCACAAAGGTCTTAGTTAAAACATATGACACAATCAAGCAGACTACTGGTCGAATTCCAAGTCCAATTACCATGAGCCTTTGAAATTTCACAACCTTCATACTATTCCTCTTGCTATATGTATAAGATTCATCAATTTCAAAATTGTCCTACTTTTTTAAAATACAAAAGGATACCTGTTTTCTCACAATGTTATTACTTCCCTTAAATGACAAGAGTGTAAAAGCCTTTATCAAAGACCATACGCGTAGAGGGAGACGACTAGCTGAAGATTTCTTGCAACTAATCACTTTCAAATTACTTGCAATGAAGATAAACTTGAACATGAGATCCAAGAGAAAACAAATATTGGTAGTAAAAAGTTACATCATACCTGCCTTAATGACATAATAATTTTCTTAGATTAGCTTGGAGCCTTAATGACATAATAATTTTTCTTAGTAGTAAAAAGTAGTATAAAGTTACATCATACCTGCTTAAAACGCACATCTTCAGACTCCTCTTGGCTCAATTCTGAAAGAAAATTACCTTTATTTCAGTGCTTTTGTTTTTGTTTGGTTTAGGAATAGTTATTAGATCTAAAACGCAATTACCATCAGCGGGAGTTAACAAAATACAGGAATAGATGCATAACAAACTCTTTCATTCATAAAAGCCAGGCTGCTAGTGAGCTTAAACGGAAAAAGGTTAACTAACTTACCAAATGCCTCGAATTGACCCTCAATTGGTAGTTTCACCTCATCTACAACCATGAAAAGGGAAAAAATTGTCAAGCGACCAACACATCTTCTTGATTTTAAAGCATGCCATTCATGTACAGCCTTGCATTGACAATGAAATGTCAATTTCTAAAGTCGTTATTACATGTCAACGGAATAGCAGATTCTCCCACTATTAATGGATGTCATGCTGTTCAAAAAGGAAAGAAAAAAATATACCAGTTTTTAGCGAAGTCTGGCGTCGATGTTTAGCCATTGCAAATGCAACCGCATCCTCTACCTTCAGAAAAGATAAAATACTTAAAAGAACCACTAAATACAGGGAAAATATTCTTTACGTATACAAAAACTGACCATTTCATGTGTTATTTTCATTAAAGGGGGAAAAAGCCCTTAAGAAGGAAGATAGCATGAGCTATTACATCATAACTCCATGATAATGATAATAAGTGAGAATAAAGATGATATCACAATTGCAAACATAAAGAAATGGCAGAGACCTTTAATAAAGCTAGTTCCCTTAGACCTTTCTCCACTAAAAGCATGCTTTCAACATTTCTCTCTCCTGATAGTTCACCAAAGCCTTGCAGGACCTTTTCTCTTTCTTCTGTATCATTGTTGGCTGTTCGGTATGGAGACAAAAAGAAAGGAGAGCAAACTGAATGTGAGACTCTAAGAAGCCAAAAAAATAAAAGGAAAAGATCATTAAAATATTCATTTTCCAATACTATCAAAAGTCTGATGAAATATTTGGGGTGCATATGAAACGAAATCTTACATGAGATATCCTCCTCTTTGGCTCTTTGTCCAGCAGCTAATACTATTTCAACAGGAAGAGGGGCAAACGATGACCAATATTCATGTTTCACCCCGGCTATATCTGCCTGAATACCTGCAAAATATGATGTCCTTGAGAAATCTAAGCAGTTCCGTGCGAAATGTACAAAACAGAATAATGGATTTGCATGTTACAGAAACTGACTGTGATTACAACTCTAATTACACCCTGGGTCACTTGACCAATATATTGAAATGCAGCGTTTAACTTTTATGGTGATTATAGAAGCAGCTGTTTATCCAATACAGCAGCATCAACTCAAAAACAATCAGGAATTCCATGTATTGAAAGATCAAAATTTTACCATGTTCCACACATAAACTCCAATAGCGAGCAAGCCAGCATCTCTTTAAAACAACCTCTTCCTAAGATGAAAACTGCAGATTACGTAACTATGCCATAAAGGAGTAAACTGACAGAATGATGTCTACAACATTAAAAATAAACCCAACCATCTCTTCCTCAGTCAGCATCAACCTTTGAGTTACTGTTTGCAGTGATTTGATTTCACACTCTGCTTCATGGAGCTTCTCTAAGACAGCTGTTGTTTCGTCTCTGGCAATCTAAGCTCACAATTTAGGAAGAGATAAAATTATGTTAAGCGAGGACATTTTCCCCTTTTAGGAATGGTGCGAAAGAAAAACTCAGAACATATAACATAAAATTTCAAGATACCTCAGCCTCTGTCTGAAGAGCAGCAATCAGTTTAGGTGTACCACCCTGAGTTTGTGCTGCAACTCTTGAAGCAGCCTGCAAGAAGGACCATGTCACATGCTACTCATCTGCAGTTCATAAACCATGTCCTGACTAACATGTAAGAGTAAAGAATTAAATCAGCACATTGATTTTTGTAAAAAGAAGTCAGTTATAAGCAATAAAGCATGACTACCTAGCCGATGAAACTATTGAAGATGTCAAGAATGAAAAAAGCATGACTTTGGCAACCCTTCCCACAGATCTAAAGCACCCGCCAACTTCTGTGTTTAGCCTCTATTGACTATTGAGATGGCATTTATTTTTATATATCAAGTTCTCATTTTAAGATTTATGCTCAAAATATCATGCACATGCCTGCTTTATATATTAATAAGCCTCTCTAGGCAAATAAGTAACAGTTTCACATAGAGAGGAAAGATGCGGAAATAAGTACAAATAAACTTAGTACACACGTACGCACACTTAAAAGAGAGAAGAATGTCTTTTAAGGTTCATTGTTGTTGACTATTATGTAAGTTTCCATGCATAATGAGACTAATTACACATGCAGAGTAGTTCAAGCTAAGGAAATAGTGGCACTTTTTAGAAGAACAAACCTCCTTTTCCTGCAGGGCTGCCTCCTTTCTGAAGATGAAGACAGATAGCAGGTAAGAAAAAGGAAAAATAAATTGCAATATAACATTAAATTCATGTAAGTCATGAAGCTTGCCTGCTTTGAAGACGTGCTTCTAGATTTACACCTTCTCCAAGATTAGCAATCTATATTGGAACATGTTATGTATCAATTAAACATATACATGTGTTTGCTAGAGCTGTATAAAATTCATTCACATATCGCTTGTCTAGTTGTCTTTAAACTTTGAAAAGTTTCACCTGTTTCTCAAGCTGCCGAGCTCTTGCTTCTGCTTCCTCCCACCTCTCCTCCGCAAGTTGAAGCTGGGAAGGCAAATATCATGATGGAGCACCAAAATTAACACTATGACAATATTATTAAAATTTTCAATAGGCCAAAACGCTTGTTTGGCGAACTTAATGAGTAGTGACACCGGAGTTTTTGGGAGAAAATGTTGCTGCAACAGCAACATCCAAATGCCAGTGCTATAGAGTTATGCCTGTCATTTGAAGTTTACTGTTGCAACAACTTTAGGATATTGGCCCAGTGCTTGAAGATGATGGAGAGCCAAATTGATGTGCATGAGTACAACATTATTTTTCGAATAAAACTTATCATACAAACTTATTACATTCAACAATATAATGAGTTACATGATAAAGAAGAAAAGGTTACTGGAATCACCTTTTCAAGTAAACTTTCATTTTGATCCTGTAGCATATCGAGCTGCCATGAAATTTGCACTAAATTACTGGAAGATAAAAAAACTAAACATTTTCCTAAACTTCTTCATTGTTTGATCAAATATACTGAAATTTAAAATGTTCAGACTTCAACAAATCAAATAGATGTTTGAAAAAAAAGATATGATGACATATACACCAGCTTTCAAATAATTCCTTAGAAACGAAACACCAAAAACAGTAACTATGATTAATGGATGCCAGAAGGGAACTCAAATATATTGTACCTCATCTTGCAGATCAGAAGCAGACTGCTGCCTTCCCCTATCTTTCAAGCTGCTGATATTCCCCAACTCTGCAGACAATCTGCTTAAACAGTAAATTTTAGAGTACTATAGATAAAACAAAGCAAGAACCTAAACCAGTGCAAGGGGCATTTTACACGATCCCAGGATCTGAGACCTTCACATTATACTTTGAGAAAGATGCATGATGGTGATGGGCTTAAATACTTCCCAGGAGAAGGCATTATGCATTCTTGAATACTGGAAGAGCAGCAGCAAAGCCTTTGTTACCCAACAGAATGAAAACGTAAGGACCTCACTTATATATATATTATCTTGTAAATACATTATACAAGAATATTCTTAATGTTGTTTAAAATCACTCAGTCGCTTCTAAATCATGAATAAGAAATGTTGCTCCATTTGATGGCAGATTTCTTCTTTCTCTTTGTAATATGTCTAAAACTTCATATACCAAGTTAAAAGAGAAAATTCATATGATATATCTAAAACTAACAAATGAAAAGAAGGGAGGAGGGGGGAAGAAAGAAGTTGCTGGGGATTATGATGATTATGATATGGATGATAACTTCATCCTTCAAACTGAAATCACACCAGCTTAGAGCTATAAAAGTACCGTTTATCTCTCCGACTATCGCTTGAAGCTTCTGTTGGCTTAGGTACCACAGGAACTGTCTTAATTCCTAAATGTTGGCGACCTGAAGCTGTGGAATGAGGAGACAAAGGTTGTTCTAAAGAACTGGTTGATGGAGATAAGCGGCCAGCAGTTGAAGCTTGTCTGGACTGAGGCTGTTCTACTGACAGAGATGATCGTCCAGCTGAATTGGAATAAGGTGACATGTGTTGCTCCCGAGAGTTAATAGAGTGAGATTGTTGGCCACTTGAATAAGCTGATAATGGTTGCTCTTTAGTGTTGATGGATAGAGAGGTTTGATTGCCTGGTGCGGAACGTGTAGTTGATGGTTGATCCTGATTGACATGAACTGACTAATAGCAAATTTAAAGTTACAAGTAAGAATTACATTCATCAGTAATATAAGCATTAAATAAACAAAAAATTTGGACAACTTAGCAAACTGCATTAACCGACAAATTACCAAGGGAGAATGCCTTGCTCTTCCACCAGCAATCCCAATGGTTGCTGTGCCACTTACTGAACTATTACTGTTTGCAAGCTCATCCTCATCGTTGTCCTCATCACCTGGTTGTTGCGCTACCTGTTGCACAGGCCTTTGAGCCATGGTTTTGACCTGTTTTTTTAGAATGGAAGTCCATATAAAAACTCATTTCTCAGTACCACAAAACTCCAGCATTGGAAACTGTAAAATCTTTTCCTTAAGCTTGCATAATAACTTGTCTACTTGAACAAGAGATTAGCTAAAACAAATTCATAACAGGAAATTACATAATTACCATAGAAGGGCGTGACTGCATTGCCCTACCACGAGCGAGACCAATGCTTACTCTGCCACTAACTAAAAGATCATCCTCATCATTGTCCTTGTCAGATGATTGCCGTGTAGTAACTTGCGGCAGCCGCTTCTGAGCTATGTTTTTAGTCTGCAAAACTATCCACCATAAGTCGGCTGGGAAAATATTTGTTGGTAGCATCAGGTTTTTTCTTGTGATGTGTTAAGTCACAAAGGTTGCAAACTAACAGCTAGAAATCTATGAATTATCCTGTTCAATAAACTACACTGCAACTTAACATTAAACTTTCTTCTCCAAACACAATCCAAGCTAAGACCCATATTATAACCAACAGTATGTTCCATTCACCAAATATGAACTGATAAGCAGATAAAAAGGTAAATTTTACACATAGGACCAAATATGCTCGCCAAACAAGTAGTCAACTGAACAATGCATTTTCTTTTTAAAAAGTGACAACACATTAGGGAATATCCCCATTGTCCTTAAAGAATAAATCAGTCAATTACTGATTTCTAGTGCCCAAGCACACATGAACAGGTCACTCAATTATGATATTATAACTTAGCTTGTTCACACTCAAGTTCCACTTCCTACCTTGTTGACATGATGTTACATTTAACAGAGAGAGTTCAAGCCTCCAAGCTTATAAAAACACAGTACTTTCATAGCTCCAGAAGTTAAAATGACAAAAAGATAAGTCTAAAACTTTAAGTTTGAAACTTAAGCAACTTTAGGAAAAATCTATTATATGTCCATTCGATTTAAAATCTGTCACAAATGTAACTCAACTTAACAGTTCACTTGTCTAATTGCATTCATTTTCATTCTTTGAGGATCATTTGACAAACACGTCTAAATCAGATAATCATAGAATTACCGCAGGAGACCGTGGTCGCATTGCCCTTCCACCAGCTAGCCCTATCCTCGGCGTGCCACTCGCTAAAAGGTCATCCTCATCATTGTCCTCATCAGTTGATTGCTGTGCTGCTCGACTGTGAGCTATGTTTTTGTTCTGGATTTTACAAGATGAGGTAAGAACATATTTATTTGCAATGTGAAACCAGCATGCTACCATGAACGAACTTCAGAGAAGCATAAGAGTGTCTGAAATACATTACAATGCAAGACAATTTGATAATATTGGTCAAAAAATCTATTTAAAAAATTGCAATTTTGACTTGTCAAATGGAATGTGTTGAACTAGTACAAGTATGTGCGTCTCACTTGATAAGCACGTGCAGCTGGTCCAGCTAAAACCAAATCCATATTAGATAATTACCGCGGGAGAGTGAGATCGCATTGCCCTTCCACCTGCGAGACCTATGCTTGCTGTGCCACTGACTAAAAGGCCATCCTCATCCTTGTCCTCATCTGCTGGTTGTTGTTTCATTACTACTGGTGATCGCCTTTGAGGTATGTTTTTGTGCTAGAATTTACAGTACAAGTCCAGGTAAGAACATATTAACTTGTAATGTCAGATGTCGTGAATCATAACACTAGCATACGCAACCATTGACAAATTGAGAGTTTAAAGCATCATAAGAGTTTTCAGAATACTCAACGAGTCATGATCAAAGTAAGAAAGTGTCCTGTAACTTGCCTAATTCAACCCATTCTTTTTTTTCTACTTAGAAAACATAGCATAGGTCTATCTATACCAAATTCGTATTAAATAATTCAATATGATTACCATAGGAGAGCGCGCCTGCATTGCTCTTCCACCAGCAAGCCCTATACTCGCCCTGCCACTCACTAACATGTCTTCTTCATCATTGTCCTCATCAGCTAGTTGTTGTGTCATTGCCGGTGGAACTCGCCTTTGAGCCATGTTTTTATTCTGGATTTTACAAGTTAAAAAACGCAGCTGGTAAGAAGTAAGAACTACTTATTTCTGGATTGTCCCCATTTCAGGCATAGCCTAATAAATGTTGAAAATGTCCATTAGAGAAAAATGTCCACGCCAGAACAGATGATGGGGTAAGTTTTTTAGTCCATTGTTTCTTAAACTATTGTATTTTATCCAATTCACGTTACTTAACCTACAACTATCCTGTACTTCTTGAAAACTTCATGATTCATACTGATATGAAACTTTAATCTCAAAATTAATGTAAAAATTTTTCAAAAACATAATGCTTCGAACACGTTCTCATATCGGATACCCTATCCCAAATCCATGTAACATTAAATTACCATAGGAGAGCGAGCACGCGTTGCTCTTCCAGCAGTAAGTCCAATGCTTCCCGAGCCACCAGTGTTATTATAATCAAGCTGGTCGTAATCATCACCATCATCTTCCTCATCGTTTTGCTGGTGTGCCATAACGGCCGCCAGCCTCTGCGCTGCAGCTTTCGTTTGCGCTTTCCTGGCGTTCCCCATGCTCCCGTAGCTTGATCCCGACCGTGTGTGACGCTGCATCGGCGAGGACGATGTCATTGGTGACGATGGCGTCACAGGCGTCTGTGGGGTGCCCTGTTTTCTCTCGCCTGCCAATCTCCTCCTATCCATAGTCACTGCAATAAATAAATTGGAAGCCAAAAAAGAAAAAAAAAATTCGATCAATATTAAAAGAAATAGATACAAAAAAAAATTATGGGTCGAAGTTAAAACTTACCAGGATGATCAAAAAGGCTCTTAATTCCAGTAAAAGGTAAGAAAAAAAAAGCATATTTCGATTCTATGACACAAAACGGGAAATAATGAGAAACTGTGATTGGTTTAGAATAGTTTACGGGGAAACATTTTAAAGTGAAAACCGGTAAACAAAAGGAGCCGATGGTTAAGGCAAAAAAGGAGGGAGGTTTTAACGGTCGAATTTTGTTGCTGTTGTTGGTTTTTCATTTTTTTTGAATTGAAAGATTTCTTATACATTTCAAATGCGTCCTTCTGGGGTTAATGTCTAATTTTATTTTGTTGAGGAGTATTTTTGCAATTACCAAAATGCACGGTTATACTTATTGTATCATGCCCATGGCGTAAATGATATACTGTTCTTGCAATTTACTTGGATATAGCTAAAAAAATATTAATTTATTTAGGTAATTGTCGCAGTTAAGTTTGAGTTTGAGTAACTCGAGCTATCAAACGATCTAAATTTAAGTATTTGAATGCTTAACTCAACTAGCTAGCAAGTTTAATCGAATTTTTTAATTTTTAATTAGTATTAAAAAATTTCAATTAAAACTTGAATCTAAGCTTATGGACAAACAATAGAGTTTGAAATCAAATATAAAAATCAAGTTTTTTTTTTACTAGATGGACAAGTCTAATCGAAAAATTTAAATAGTTCGATTTTTATCTCAAATTAAACTTAAAATTTAAAAATAAAATTCTATCAAACTTGAATTTTTTGTAACCCAAATTTGACTCAACTGAGTTATGCCCTTATTTTGTCTATCATTGCCATCCTAAGTTAGAAACCCAAGATAAAGTTGCCAGTAAAAAAATTACAAGTATTCTTTATATTAGAACTTTAAATTCTTTACAAAATATATAATTCCTAGTTTTTTAATACCAAAACATAAAAAAATTATGGAATAGGTTTCGGAATATAAAAAATAAGATTTTTATCAGAAATTTCAAGAAGATATATGGACAAGGAAATGATATGCAAAGAGCGACATTACAAAAGAATCCTTGTATGAAACCTAGAAAGAAAAAAAAAGAAAGAAATTCTTAAAGAGCCCTTTGTGGTGATAGAAATGTTTAAGCAAAATCATTTTTTTAATTATTTTAAGCTATATTTTTCTAATGCATACTATGTTAGAATTGAAATTGTAACAAAACATTTGCCTTATATTTATTTTTACTAATTATTGGCCTATTAAATATTAAGTCAACAACGACTTATACCAACTCAACTGATTGAGCAATGAAATTAGTATCTTTATAATTTATATATTTAATCTATTTTTGATAAACCAAAATTAAAATAAAAGTTAAAAATAAGATACCATTTTACCTAAATTCCTTCTAAGTAAATTTTCATTTAACCAAATAAAACAATGATCTTGATAAATTTCTAGTAATTTTTTTTCCTGGAAACAAAAAATGAAGAACAACATTTTTTTTAATACAAAATTTAAATAAAATTTTCAATTTTTTTAATTATATAAACATAAACGCTATACAAATTATTAGATGTTTTAAAATCTTAAATATAAACATGTATCATGTCAATCATATTTAAAAGTATATAAACATATCGTGATGCATTTATATACTATTAAACTTGTCATATCGTGTTTCTTACAATGTTTTTTATATTAAACGGGTTATATTCATACCGAATTCAAAATTATTAAATCCATGAGCCCCAATTTTGGATGCTTTTCGAATTCCATAAGACTTGAAATTGCTCCATTGCTTTCT
The DNA here is from genome assembly GCA_038382065.1 of Adansonia grandidieri. Lineage (NCBI taxonomy): Eukaryota > Viridiplantae > Streptophyta > Magnoliopsida > Malvales > Malvaceae > Adansonia > Adansonia grandidieri. Next base: position 6,412,229 of record JBBYHK010000005.1, read on the forward strand.
TGCATTTCAGATATACAATTTCACATTCTCATGTAAATTTCTAAGATAGTGTTTCTTTGATGTGTTTTGTCAAAATGTATACTACAAAAAAGAAAAGGAAAAGAAAAAAGCACAAGCAGCAATCAAAAACTGAACCCTAAACCTGTTCTTTTACTTGCTTTTGAAACACCAACACTGTTTTTTTTTTTCTGCAGAAGGGAAGCGATCCATAGTAACAACCTGGTGAAAAATGCTGGAATCTAAAAAATGAAATGAGCAAACAAAACTGAAAGAAGAAACATAACCTAAAAAAAAGAGGAAAAATATATAGTACAGTAAAGGCTAAAGGTCTTGTCCAGATAGCAAGAAAGGAAAAATACATAGTACAGTAAAGGCTAAAGGTCTTATCCAGATAGCAAGAAAATGCTTTTGCTTCAATGACAAAAAAATTCTGAATGAAAAATCCACTCTTACAACAGCATTATGGTGCAACATTTCTGGAACATATTTACGTGCATATACAGAAACAAACTCCATTTTCATTCAAGTATAAAGTGACAATTTTGCTGTTCAGCATCCAATTAAACAAACATGGATAAGTTCAGAAAACACAAATTTAGAATATCTAATAACAAACAGTCCAACAGAAAGGAAAAACATTTCCTCTAGATAAAACATTGCGTGCTAAAATGACAAAGTTTCTTCACCTTGACAGGAAGATGGCAGTTGGATTTCCAGGGGATGGGGGATTCTGCTTTAGCAGGGATGCAAGAGGACCAGCTTGAACATAAGCATCGGGGTCAGTGGCTGACAATACTTCTACCTCTTCAAGACCAAGTTGTCTTTTGATCAAGTCCAAGTTCTCCTTAAGGACCTCAATCTCTCCAAAGGGCAGCTTCAAATCCAGGGCTTGGACACCAATTTTAATTGCCTCATCCTTCTTGAACCTCAAGAATGGCATACAACGTTTCTGGATCTGTTTGAAGTCTGCTGCCTGACCAACAGTGCTCTCCTGTAATGCTTTCATTATCTCCCCATCTGATGCAAAACTACGGGTCTTGCTGTCAAACTTGCTTTGGAGAATCTGCAAACACTCAGCTTGCCATCCATCAAATTGCTCATTCACGAAGATTAGGCCTTTTAACCTGTCCTCAGTTAGTGATGTAACTGGAGCCCCTTTCTTATTAGCTTTCTTTGAGCCCAAAATCTGCTTCTGGAGCAGCTTTCTCATTAACACAATGGAATCTTGCAAATACTTATTGGCACTCTTGAGTTTTAGATCTGGAGAATCTGCTGTGGGCCAGCCTGCTTTCACTACAAAGCCATCCTTCTTTAGAAGCTCTCTCCAAACAAATTCCGCATAGTGAGGACAGATTGGAGTGATAAGCCTAGTCTGCACATCCATAAAGCGCCATACCAGGTCACGGTTCATGCCCCCACTGCCACAAGAGAACCTATATTCATCCCTGGCAGCTTGAAGATCATAAAAGCCAGTTTTGAGAGCCTCCCGGAACATGTAATCCCGATAGTTCTGCTCAGTCATTTTGACAGCGATGTTTATCTCATTTTCAAACACCCGATCGGCATAGGTAGATGGGGGTCCTGTTCTCAATGACGATTCCACAGCCAGAATCTCTTCCATCCATGCAATCTCCTTTGTAAGCCGTAAGATTGCAGCGTTGGCCGTCTCAAACACAAAGTTCGCATCATCTACGCCATCCCCAGCATCAGCCAGAGAGAATCTTGTAGCATCAGCAGAGAATTCCTCAATTGCCTGGTGCAATGTCCTGAAATTTCCAGTAGACTTGGACATCTTCTCCGAGTTGAGCATAATATGTCCATTGCACCTAAATCCACGAGGCCAGTGATTCTTGGACATGATTGCGGTGTGGTTGTAGATGCAAAATGTCAAATGGTTCTGGATAAGGTCTTTTCCAGAGACTCTAAGATCAAATGGATACCAGTATTCAAACTCCTGCTTCATCTTATTAAGAATAGAGGATGGGATATCTGAAGATTTGGGATACGAACCACCACAGAAGAGAAAATCCCAGACCTCATCAGTCATCTGTTCAGGTTTAACCAGATCAGCGCTTTTTCCATACATGTCCCCATTTTGTAAAAGATGAGCAACTGTGTAATATGCCATATAAATGGTTGAGTCAGATAATGACTCAACAAGGAATTCTTCATCCCAAGGAATGCGAGTCCCAAGACCAAAGGATCGTGAGCAAGCCCATTGGTTCAGCCACCCTAAAGTGTGTTCAAAGCCATGCCGTGTCTCATCAGAGTACAGATTCATGTTGGATAAGCACTCCTCAGACAACTTTTTCCATTCTGGTTCCCCATATGTGATGTACCATTGATCAGTAAGAGCCACAACACACTCATCACCAGACCTTGACATGACCTTCTTCTCAGGCTCACTATAAATTATTGCCTGGCCTGTCTCCATCAATTTGGTCCTTATCAGTGGCTTAGCTTCCTGAACTCTTCTTCCAGCATACTCTCCAACAATCATAGTTCCCTCTGTAAAACCTCTCAAGTATACCAACCGCTTTGCCTCAGCAAGCTTGTCTTTCTCATTCTGACTTTTAATTTTAAGATCCACGCAAACTTTTTCAGCTGCCCTGTCTCCAAACTCTGGAATGTCAATGATGGGTACAATCTCAAAAGGCAATACCCACTCATCTTTCACCCCGAACTTTGCCCGAAAAGCAGGTTTTGCTTTCAAATCGTGTAAGGCCATATAATCATCAGGAGCATCACTAGGAACACTAGTAACTATTCCTGTACCTTTGTCAGTTAGAATGGTCAACATTGGAAGAGCATATATGATCTCATTAAATGAGAGAGGAGACTTCACAGGAAGACCAATCAG
>JBBYHK010000005.1:6415188-6442587 GCA_038382065.1 Adansonia grandidieri
GATTTAATATAAAATATTTTAAATATTTTATTATTTTTAAATAATATTTTTAACATATATAATTTATATATATTATAAATAATATATATTGGTGGGGGATCGGTTTCTTACTTAAGGAACCGACCCACACTGTTTGTTTTTTAAGGATAAAAATAATAATAAATAAATAAAAATATGAGTAAAATGATAATTACAGTCTCTTTATTAATAATTTTAATAATTACTATTTCTTTATTTTGAATTATTTTTTCTAATTTTACTTTTTTTTAATAATTATCAATTTATTTTTTTAAAATTTTACTATTTTTTTAAAATTATTTTTTCTAATTTCACTTTTCTGTAATAATTATGAATGTATTTCTTTTTCTAAAATTCTTCTGTTAGAAAAATACGCTATACTAATTATCAATTTATTTTTTAAAATTTTACTATTTTTTTAAATTATTTTTTTAATTTTACTTTTTTATAATAATTATTAATTTTTTTAAAAATTCTCTTGGATTATAAATTTAAAAAATATTTCTTTGAATTTTATTATTTTTTTTAGAATTATTTTTTTTTTAATTTTACTTTTTTATAATAATTATCAATCTGTTTTTTTTTTAATTTTTTCTTAAATAGTGGACAAAAATAATCTTACAAAATTAAAAAATATCGCTTGAGTCCTAGGTCTCAAAAATAATAGTAGGTGGGTATAGATTATTTAAAAAAATTAAATGGATTAAATAATTTTCTTTTGCAACAATTTCTTATATGATTTTCTAATTTTACATAATGAATACAAAGAAAACAAAATCGTATAAAGACATATATTTACAAGGTTTAATTATAAATATAATTTAAATAAACATAATATTTTTCATATATGAGAATTTAATTATTTGAATAGAAATATATAAAATAAACAATTTATCTCATTCGAGTTTTTACACTATTACGAAATAAAACATAACCATAAAATATATTAAAAATTAAAAAATTAATTTTAAAAAATAGACATATCATAGTCTTTTTTTTTTTATAATTTCTTTTACGAAATTAAAAGTTTATAATTAATGTATCAAAAACGTTTCAATAAAATACTAAAAAAATTTTTTTTGATAATAAAATAATTTTATATAAAGTAATTTATATTAAAAGGTTTTATTTATGCGCTTTTTTGCTTCTAATTGACGAAAATTATTTGTAAAAATTGCTTATGAAAAAAATGGATAATTTGTTACATCGTCGTGCTTTTTGGAGTTGGGTGAAGGCCTGGCGCTGGGTTCTATTTGTCCAGATATGGGATTTTGGGGAGTAGGTGTAACAGGGTCTTCAAAGTTGATTTTACCAAATTATCCTCCCATTGGATAACTGAATTTTGGACTGCTCGTTTTGGCCAACATCATGCTTAGGGTTCTGGCAATTTAGATTAACGCTGTATTTAAAAATGTTATTTTCATATATTTTTTTATAATTTTATATATCATAATTATAATTAAATTACCATATTTTTTTATATAGTTAATACATTTATATTTTCATAGTTTTCATATAATTAATACATTTATTTTTTATTTATTTTCATATTTTTATACAATTAAATTACTATAATTTTTTAAATAAATTTTAATATATTATATTTTCATATCATATTTATATTTTACTCACTTTTTGCCAATTCAGATACAATTTTTGCAAATTCAGATGCTACAATCTGATTTTTGTTAACACAGATACAATTTCTACATATTTGAATAATTTTTGAATATACCCAAAAAATTTTTTAAACTTATTGCTCCAATCCAAAAATCTAAATTATTATTTACAAAATAATAAATAAATTTAAAATTTTTATTTTTATATTAATTTTTATATATTTTATAACTAAAATTAAATATATTTTTTTTACTATTAAATAATAATTCAAGTCTAACTAATCCAATTCGAAATATGAAAAGTTATATTCAAAGCCTGACCAGGTGGACAACCCAGAATTATAAAATGCTATGGCCTATCGGATGACCCAGGTGGGTAGCCTGACCCGAAGGTAGGTAGGTATAACGGCAACTCACCAAATTAAATTAAGCATTCCGCAAACAAAGGTTCAACTTCAGATTTCACAAGCTTTGCCATTGAGAGAGCACAAAACAAAACACAACAAAACAAGTAGTACACACAAAACATTGATTCTTCTACTTTTTATTCATAAAGTTTCTCACTTCACATGAAGAGTTAGCTCTCAAAGGCCATTGCATCCCCAAACGCATCTATTATTCCGGTCACCGGAACCTACACTTCAGCCTTGCAGACCAATAATACCTGCAAATTAAAAAAAAAAAAAAAGGACTTGGGAGTGAATATCAGATTACGAGTATATATTCGACACAGGTATGCTTAAATTTTTTAAAGTTCTATATATTTGAAGATTCGTACTCTTGTACCTTTGTTTGAATATGTGTCAAAAAAAGGATACTTCAAGGAAAATGAAGAATCAAAGTAACATAGATGTAATTGATAGAGTTGTCTCCAAAATGATGGATGTTAATGAATAATAGGTTTCTTGAAACGAGATCGAGATAGTTGACTAACATACCGCAAGCTACTCGGCCACCAGCATTTCCTGTGGTTTTGCTAAGCTCATGGCCCCCTGCAAATATAAGAGCAGGGACGTGATATATCCATACAATTTGAAATATAAATTGGGAAATAAAATGGAGTAACAAAAGAATGATCAAACTTATTAACTAGTGTTCCTAGCGTAGGCAAGACTAAGTATAAAGAAGTAAACAACTTAAACAGACCCCAAAAATTTGGAATTATTACCCTTGCCAAGGTCATCAGGATCCGCATGGACAACAACGGCTCTTCCAATAACAGAGTGTGGCCCAGTGAGAGGAATCTGACAAAGTATGAAACAATAACTTTCGGCAATGAACTCAAGTTGATAGTAAGACCGCAGGCATAAAAGGAAGAAATCAAATGTAAGCACAGAGGGATAAGGAGTTGAACAAAAACCTGTTTGTCGATAATAGAGAAACTCGCAGAGCCTGGTCCACATAAATAAAACTAACAGTGTTAAGAATACAAGAAAAATAAGCACCAAACAGAAACTTGAAAAAAAAAAAAGTTGAAACAATGCAAAGAAAAGAAAGCCAAATATATGGGTATGTGTCTGGCACAAGTATGTTCAATTTTTTCTAAATTTTTCAACGGATTCAGAGGATTTTGGAGGATCACATCTCTTGGACAGGACCACACAAGTACTTTAAGAAAAATGAAGAGTTAGAGCAATGTAGGCTTGTGGTCATTTACAGAAAGTAAGTATTCATACCATCATCACCAACAACAACATTTCCCAGATCACCAGCATGGCGATTGTCATCTTCAGGAGCACCATGCTCTTTGCCAGCAGGATTAAAGTGGGGTCCTACAAAGAGATCAGTCACAAGGTAAAAATCCGCAAAATACTTTCACCCAAAAACAAAAGATATCAATAAAGCCAACCTTAACAAAGAGGAAAAAAATTTTCAAACTTTCAGAATTTTACCTGTTGACATGCAACCATTTGTTGTGTCCCCAAGGGCATGAACATGGAAGCCATGGAGCCCAGGCTTAAGACCAGAAAGGTTCCCAGTCACAGTAGTTGGACCTAGAAACAGCACAAAAAGATTAAATAACTTCAGCAAGAAAGACAGAAATAAAGAGACAAATAAGTCTTATCCAGGTTGTGATTTACCATCTCCCTCTTGAGTGAAGAAAACAGTTCCATTAACGCCTTCACTGCTGGTAAGGACGGCAACAGCCTTCACCATTTTTCTATGTGATCTATAATACAGAATGGTAGATATGCCAGTAAGTATTCTTACCTAAATAAAAGATATCTTCGATAGCAACATTAATGGCTATGGAAGAAAAGGCTCAAAAATTATAACCGAACAGCTTATATAAACCCCAAATTTTAACTTCTGTTTCACCGCATCATCAAAAAATTTTTAAAAGCCTTGTAAATAAATGCTAGTAGTTTCCAAGATTATGAATTATAGACTGTCAGCATATCACATATAAACTCATTAAAGTTCGTCGAACAGATATAATACATCTAATAACCTATCTAGCATAGACCTGGCAATATTAGACAAATTACACCAATATAACACAGATAAAATCATCAAAACACGACATGACACAAATACACGAATGTTTGAAAATCTATATAATACTTTGAATTATTAGCTTTTCAAAATTTATATCGATATAAAATGTCTTAAATACGATTAAAACATGGCAAAATACATAAATATGATACAGATATTCGAAGCTAAACTTAACAAACCACCATAGAACTTCAAGGAGATACCACAAATAAAATTACAAAAGCTAAATCTTCAATAAATAGGAAAATTACTCCCAACTAAAAAATAGGGTATTTTCATGCATTAGTTTTCAATCATATAACGGCAAAGAATAAGAAAAAAAAACTTCTCTCAAACCTGAAAATTCAGCTACTTTATTCAGCATGGAATCTTATCCAATGTCTATTTTTTTCCCAAAAAAAAAAGCTACTTCCTTTCTAACATTTTTCAGCCATTGTGAAAAAAAATAGGATTCACAGAATCAAGCGTATCTTACGCGGAGAAAAATAATAGAAAAAAAAATCCAACATGCAAGCAAAGTCTAAAATCTAGAGCAGATGTTAAATAAAAGCTGACGAACAGCAAACCAAGCTTAAGATATAGAGAAAGATGGATCAGATTAGAGATTTAAAACCCTAAAAGTTGAATGTAAATTAAGAAGTCAAAAAGAAGCTAACCTCAGAGTACCCCTTCACTCCACAGTGAGAAGATGAGAGTTTTTTTGACCTCTTCTAGGAATTTAATATTTTAATCAATCTATAGAAGAGGCTGGGAATCCGTAAGAAAGGCATCCGGCATCCATCGCCACCTACCCGTTTGAGGGTACAATGGTAATTGTCCTATCTTAAAAAAGAAAAATTAAAAAAACAAATAAAATTAGAGGTCGGGCTTAGACCAATCCCCGGGGTAAGCCCTGCCCATATGAGCAGGTAATAAATAAATTTTTTAAATTCGAATCGATTTGATTTAAATTATTATTTAATATATAAAATATATAAAAATAAAAAATAATATTTTATTATTTTATAAATAATAATTTAAATTAAATTTAAATAAAAATAAAAATATTTTGAGTCGAGACTTGACTATAATTGCATTATGAACTTGAAATTGGACCACATTTAACCAAAGTACTGTGTATAAATATTTGGGACGTCCTCAAAATTTAAATATGCTAACTTAAAGTATAATACAAAAATATAAAATATTAATAAAAATAAAAATGACGTAATAAAAATAACATTAAGCTGCAAATGCAATAAGCATAATTTGTCTAACTTTGAAATAATAAGGGGTTTTTTTTTTTCTATTTCTTATTCATTACTATTTTCATTTATTAAATTTACTTTTGGGAACAGTTTTTTTTATTTTATTTATTATTTATTTTTTTTACAAGAGAGATCTTAATCTAAGAATAGGGAAATGGTCATAAATACTAAGATTTTAATTGTAAATTTGTTGGATATTAACTCTTAAAAAATAATTACACAAATTAATTAAACTAATCTCTAATTTATAATTTATTTATTTGTTAAGTTCAACACTAGTTTTGGTTCAATGGGATGAGAATTCTATTACATGTATATTCAGAGCGCTACGATAACATGACTATTTAGTTCATAGAATCACTATTCATAGAATAACCGATTACGGCCTTATTTCAAGAAATTATTAAATAACTATTCAGTGCTCTCACTAAATGGTTATTCTAACTTTAGGTGAAATAAAAAATTACTTTAGGATATTCGAATCTTATACTGTTTTGTTCTATTCCATTTCTATAAAATATCTATTTTATTATAATTCTATTTCATTTTAGTAAACCAAACGTAATATAAGAGCCTTAAGCAATGAAAGCAAAAGATGAATATGATGCATTGACAATGATATATAATTTTCTTCTAAATAAAGGTATTCATGGGCCAAGCATGACAAAGACCCAATTATTTTAAATTTTTTTGTATAAGATTGAATTTAAGTCAGCCCAATCTGAAAGGTCAAATTACTATTTAAATATTAATAAAAATAAAAAATATTTTAATCAATATTTATATATTTTTTTAATTAAATTAAAAAAAAAACCTTAGATAAAAATATTAAATCTAAAAAATGTATTTAGATTAAACAAAAAGCTCATTTTAGAATAGATCAAATCTTAGGCAAAGCATTTTTTGTCCAAACCCAACCCGTTTTATTATTAGTTATATAAATTTTCAAAATGGATCTATGAGTAAAAAGTAAGATAGATCTAGATAGTGTCCTTATATACCTGAACCGAACTTGAACATAAAATTCTGCTCATATTTCATGCCATGTTGCACAAGTACAATCACAAAAGTTCTTTATACGCTATATGAGCCGGTCTCGAATCCAATTTAAGCCATGGATTAAATCTAAGCAAGATGCACTTTAAGGGACAATATTCTCTTGAAACTAGACTTCTCAATAAGCCACGATATGAAAATTTTGATTTCTCTTCGCCCAGACCTAAGTTAGACCAGCCCAAAAACCATTTTATTGTTCACTATATTATTAAAATATTATTTTTTTATATTAATATTTATATATTTTTATAATTAAATTTAAATAAAAAATTATTTTTATTATTGAATAGTAATTTAGATCAAACTAACCCTCTATCTTCAAAGCTTTATCCAAGATTTGTCTCATACAACCCAAATCTGCCAGATCCACAGCCCAACCCTTGGATGGATACATTTTGGACGCTGAGAATGTTATTTATGAATACTTACACAATTCAAAACGTGGAAAAGGGCAAGAAATAGAGAGGAAAAGAAGAGCATCAATAATTTCAGAAACTGAACTCTAAACATCTTCTTTTAATTGCTGTTGAGACACCATCGTCACTGTTTTTTTCCGTATAAATGGGAGGTGATCAACAATACCATCCAGCTAAATAATTGTTTGAATTAAATCAAAATATGGAAAAATGTGTAGTTCAGTACTGAAATTACAACGTTTGAGAAAAGACTAGGTATCTGATGCAGATTGTACCATGAAAATCTGTTTCATCTTCAATGACAAATATTCTGACTGAAAAATCCCATCTCACAGCAGAGCATTTTTGATGCAACATTTCTGGAACATATTTGTTTACCTGCATTTAGCAATAAACGCCATTTTCATACCAAGTGAAAGTGACTATTTACCGTTTAACACTAGGGTTGGATGTTGACAAAATAACCCGAACCAGTCAGGTTCAGATCCAAATCTATAGGGCGGGTTTTTTGTTTTGGAATTCGGGTTTGTGCACGGGGCAGGTCATTTTTCTATTAAAAGTTTTAGATTCAGATCAGGGCAGTTTTAGATAAAATCCGTCTTGCCTGGACCCAGCATATCAGGATATCTATTTTTTATACATTTTAGTTAAGGTTTCCTTAATTTTTACAGGACTTTATCACATTTCTTTTGGTTTAGCCTTATAAAAAAAATTTAAATATAAAGCAAAAGCAAAGATTCGGGGCAGGTTGGGGAAGCCCTTTTATTTCAAGATCAGGGCTAAAATTTTAATTAATATTGGGTTTGGGGCAGGTTTCAGGTAGAATTGAATGGAGGTTTGGTCAGGTTGGGGCAAGGAAAAAACGCCCTGCCCAGCGGCGTTGCCAATTCAACACCCACTTAAACACATAATAGTCCAAGAAAAAAGCATTTACTCAAAGATGAAACATAGCATGGTAAAATGAATCACCTTGGCAGGAAGATGGCAGTTGGATTTCCAGGGGATGAAGGATTCTGTTTTAGCAGGGAAACAAGCGGCCCAGCTTTAACATAAGCATCAGGGTCAGCGGCCGACAATACTTCTACCTCTTCTAGACGAAGTTGTCTTTTGATCAAGTCCAAGTTCTCCTTAAGGACACCAATCTCTCCAAAGGGTAGCTTCAAATCCAGGGCTTGGACACCAATTTTAATAGCCTCATCCTTCTTGAACCTCAAGAATGGCATACAACGTTTCTGGATCTGTTTAAAGTCTGCTGCCTGACCAAGAGCGCTATCCTGCAATGCTTTCATTATCTCCCCATCTGATGCAAAAGAACGGGTCTTACTGTTGAACTTGCTTTGTAGAATCTGCAGACACTCTGCTTGCCATCCGTCAAATTGCTCGTTCACATAGATTAAGCCTTTTAATTTGTCAGCTTTTTTCGAGCCCAAAATCTGCTTCTGGAGCAGCTTCCTCATCAACACAATGGAATCTTGCAAATACTTATTGGCACTCTTGAGCTCTAGATCCGGAGAATTTGCGGTGGGCCAGCCTGCTTTCACCACAAAGCCGTCCTTTTTCAAAAGCTCTCTCCAAACAAACTCAGCATAATGAGGGCAGATTGGAGTGATAAGTCTCGTCTGAACATCCATAAAGCGCCATATGAGGTCGCGGTTCATGCCCCCACTGCCACAAGACAACCTATACTCATCCCTGGCTGCTTGAAGATCATAAAAGCCGGTTTTCAGAGCCTCCCTAAACATGTAATCCCGATAACTCTGCTCAGTCATTTTGACAGCAATGTTTATCTCGTTTTCAAACACCCGGTCAGCAAAGGTAGATGGGAGACCTGTTCTCAAAGACGATTCGGCAGCCAGAATCTCTTCCATCCATGCAATCTCTTTTGTCAGTCGTAAGATTGCAGTATTGGCTGTCTCAAACACAAAGTTTGCATCATCTACACCATCCCCGGCATCAGCCAGGGAGTATCTAGTAGCATCAGCAGAGAATTCCTCGATTGCCTGGCGCAGTGTCCTGAAATTTCCAGTAGACTTGGACATCTTCTCTGAATTGAGCATAATATGTCCATTGCACCTGAATCCACGAGGCCAGTGATCCCTGGACATGATTGCTGTGTGGTTGTAAATGCAAAATGTCAAATGGTTCTGGATAAGGTCTTTACCCGAGACTCTAAGATCAAATGGGTACCAGTATTCGAACTCCTGCTTCATCTTATGAAGAATAGAGGATGGAATATCAGAAGATTTGGGATACGGACCACCAGAAAAGAGAAAATCCCAGACCTCATCAGTCATTTGGGCAGGTTTAACCAAATCGGCGCTTTTTCCATACATGTCACCATTTTGTAAAAGATGAGCTACCATGTAATAGGCCATGTAAATGGTTGAATCGGATAATGACTCAACAAGGAATTCTTCATCCCAAGGAATGCGAGTCCCGAGCCCAAAGGATCGTGAGCAAGCCCACTGGTTCAGCCATCCTAAAGTATGTTCAAAACCGTGTCGTGTCTCATCCGAGTACATATTCATGTTAGATAAGCACTCCTCAGACAATTTCTTCCATTCTGGTTCCCCATAAGTGATGTACCATTGATCCGTAAGAGCCACAACACATTCATCACCAGACCTTGACATGACCTTCTTCTCCGGCTCGCTATAAATTATTGCCTGGCCTGTCTCAATCAGTTTGGTTCTTATCAGAGGCTTAACTTCCTGCACTCTTCTTCCAGCATATTCTCCAACTATCATTGTTCCCTCAGTAAACCCCCTCAAATACACCAACTTCTTTGCCTCCGCAAGCTTGTCTTTTTCATTCTGACTTTTGATTTTCAGATCCACGCATACTTTTTCAGCTGCCCTGTCTCCAAATTCTGGAATGTCAATGATAGGCACAATCTCAAACGGCAATACCCACTCATCCTTCACCCCAAACTTTGCCCGAAAAGCAGGTTTTGCTTTCAAATCATGTAAGGCCATATAATCATCAGGAGCATCACTAGGAACACTGCTCACAATTCCTGTACCTTTGTCTGTTAGAATGGTCAACATTGGAAGAGCGTGTATGATCTCATTAAATGAGAGAGGAGACTTCACGGGAAGACCGATAAGATCATAACCAGTCAGCTCAACCAAGCAACTAGGTTTCTCAGGGACACGGGAGAGCTTCTGATAAGCAAGGTTGAGTGCTGCTCTCTCTGTCAGAATAAAGACGTCGGTTTCATTGATTTCAAAGGCTCCATATTTCCCATCAGGCAATACCCAGCAATTTGTTTGCCCGTACATGGTCTCAGGCCTCAATGTTGCAGCAGCCAAAAACACTTTTTTCCCTTCCAAAACTTGCATTTTAGCAGGAAAAGGCGGCACCACTTCCATTTTAATAATAGTATACTCCTGAGGCTGAACTCCTTCACCAGTTGCCCGGTCATGATCAGCACATGGTTGACCATCCAAGGGAGAGTATATAGTATACCTCATATCTTTAACAATCTTACCCATTGATTTCAACTTCCTCATCTGCCACCTAACAAAAGAATCAAAAAACAGATTCATATCTGTTGTCACAAACGATCTTCTCCAATCACAACCTAATCCGAATGCCTTAAGGTCTTCGACAGCCAATGGCGGAAAGAATTTCAACCATTCATACGGATTCTGAAACTTCGATATCTCACTATCTGGAAGTCCAAAACTTCTCATAATTTCCCACTGAAATATCTGTCCACTAGATTTAGACGCCGCTTTAGACTTTCTCCCTTTAAACCTATCAGGTGCCACATTGTCACTTCCATTCAGGTCCGATTCTTGTTTCCGGTTCGATTCCTCATCTACTACCTCATGAGGAAAAACGGGTGGATCACCGAATTGTTTGATTTCTCTAGCAAGTTTATCAGCAGAAGCCTTGATCGGCATACCAGTACAATGAAAAGCAAATGGTAATAACACATTGGCACCTCTTAATCTTTGGTAAGCAGCAGCAAACTCGAGTTTCGAAAGCGAAAACGCATGACCCAGATGTAAAAAACCATTCATATAAGGAAAAGGAAAGTTCCCAAAGAATTTTTCACCTGGTTGAGGCGGTTTTTCATTAGATTCTGCTTTGAAAACATCTTTCTCATCCCACCAAACTCTAACCTTTGACTCGATTTCCAGTAGCTTGTCTCTCCTTGCATAGCTCTTCCCTCCCTCCGTTGCCATCTCGTGAAACTGACAGAAACTTCAAAAAAAAAAAAAAAACAATTCATAAAATTGAAACATAAAGAAGACGAAATTAAAAAAAAAAAAAAAGCGAGGGAAGGAATCATTGAAAAGGGAAGTACCTGAGTTTACTGAAGAAGATGGCGTTGAGCCAACGGGCGGGCTCTCGAGAACGAAGAATCTTTACTGAGTTGCGGCGGTAAACCGAGCAAATGGGCGGAGATGGAGTATAAACAAAACAAAGAGCATGACCGCGATAAGTTTCAGTTAACAGCTCTAGATTTTCACTTTCTTTGTTTCTTTTTTTACAGGTTTTTAGGGTTTTATAAGTTACTCAATTAAAAAGGGCCTACCCCCAATTTTTATAACAGATCAATAGTGATATATGGCCCCATTTTTATATATTTTTTTCCCTTCCGGTTTTGAAACCGAATTAATTATTATACGATGATAATTGATCGGATATTTTTTTTATTTTTTTATTTTATGATTTAAAAATTAAATTGAAATATTTACTATTTGATCAAACATGCAAATCAAATAAAAAAATTAATTCAAATTCGAGCTGAGCATTCTATTTTTTTTCTCAGCTTTGAATATCTTAATATTATGTTAGGATTTGAATCTCAACTCTACTGAATGTCATTAATTACGGGTAAATGCATGAACTAAACTCCGAGGTTTGCATGTCAATATCTTAAAAATAACTTTCATAATTAAATTTCAAGTTTTTGTATCATTTCTTTTTTTTCCTTTCAATAGATCAAGGTCCCAATCACAAAAAAAAAATATGAGAAATTGTAAAGAATAATCAAGAAAACGAGTATAAATATTTTAATATATTTAAAAGATTATATTTATATATATTTTTGAATATATTTTGATATAGATATTAAATATCGATAATTTAGAAAAAAAACCTAAATCTTATGTCATATTTTTAATACATATGCTCTCATAATGAAAAAATTTTTTGGTCAAGATAGAATTTTTTTTTTTTTTTCAAGCAAATTACAAAAACATTATTCTGTGGGCTTTAGCCTTTGGAATATTTGGTGGGCTAAAACCCAATGTAGAATCTTAAAATTAGGGTTCTTGAATCCCTAAAACCCAAATTAGACCCAAGAAAATTTGTTAATTATTTTCTTTTTGGTTCAAATTAATTTCTTCTACCAACCTGATTCGATCAACAAATCAAAGCCTTTTCAAAATTACAAAAAACAATTCTGAAAAATCTCATTTTGAAGCTTCTTTTCTTCATCATTTTCTATATGAAATTAAAGCACTGAAAGGAAGAATGCAATCTCTTGAAAGTATCACTGATTCCCAATTTCCTCAAAGCCCTAATACTTCTTCTTCTTCTTTTTCATCTTCTTTTGTTAATGGGTTAAATGGCTGGCTCTTTGAATGTCATGGGTTTTGGCATAACTTAGCTCTTGTTATTCCTTCTCTTCTCTTTGTTCTTTTCTTGGGTTTTCAAGCCAAAAAAAGCTTCCAAAAGCTCTCTCATGGCAGGTCTTATATCATGATTTCTTATTATGGTTGCCTTTGGGTCGTTAGCTTGCTCAATCTTGCTTGGTGTTCTCTTCAGGTTTGTGGGTTTTTTTCTTTGTCCTAATTTGATTTTAGATATTTGGGTTTTTCCTGGTTTAAACTTACTTCAGCTGAAATTAACTATTTTTGTGGTTCTTTCTGTGAAATGAATATAGGTATTTACTAAGGCTTTAAGTTGCTTTTTATTACTATAAAAGCAAATGGCAATGGAATTTGCTATTAAGGAAAATCAATTGGTAAACAGCTAAACTAAGTCATTATTGGTTAGAAATGAAGGGATTATCAAAATGTGACACTAATTATAGCATCATTAGCCTAATTTAGAGTAAAATCAAGCATTTTTGTGCCTAAGTGAATGTAATTTTTTCTTTTGTTTTCAATTCTTCACAAATGGTGTTTAATTTATATCCAATATGCCTTTTTGTATTTTTGCTTCTGTGGCAAATGTAAAAACTGAATGGTACCTGAATTGGTGGAATGTAACTTGGGTGCCTTTGGTTCACTAGAAAAAGCTCGAAAATTGCTCAGTGATCTTTTCGGGAAATTATGAATAGGCTCAGTGGACTGTTGCCTAGCTTCAGTTTTTAGGTGAGGCTTCTTTGATATGTCATATGTAAGAACGACTCTGAGAAGCTAATTGTTAATAAATAAAGATCATTGGAATGAAAATGTGTATAAATGAAAGCATTAGTCATCAAGCTTGCATGTCTGATAGATGGCTTTAATGCTGTAAGCACTAAACTTTTGGTATGCATGAGTTTGCATCTAACTAGATTTTTTAGCTTGAATGGTGGATGATATCCTAAATTTTTCTTTTTAATAGTGTATATTTCTGCTGAATAAGCATAAGTAAAGTTTTATGGGTTTCATGCACATTGTATGCTGATGATTAACTTGTCTTGGAAGTACCTTAAAAAAAAAAGCATGATCTTAATCTGGCTTCTCTGTTAAGCAGCTTGGCAGCTTCCTTTGATAGTTTGAACAAGTTAGGGCACTGCATTAATATGTTTTGAGATAACTTTTATCCACTTGATTAATGACATATGATATACATGTGAAGATTCTTATTCTAGTTGTGACTAAGGTAAAGTTTTTTTTTTTTTTTTTTTTTTTCTAATTTCCTAGGTGGATGGCTAGTTTTAAACTATCTCTTGATTGACGCAGGCTTGGGAATGCACTCCTGGGAAGGAAATGGCATGGAATGTGTTATCATTATTTACAACTTCTGGGATGTTGTTTCTGGAAGTTAGCTTGGTGGCATTTTTACTTCAAGGAAATTATGCTAGTGGATTGGAAGCTTTGACACGAACATTTGTTGTTTCAGGGCTAATTGTTGGTCTGGACTTATTTCTGAAGGTATATATTTTATTCTTAAATTAAATGTGGCTCCCTTCTTGCAAGTAGCAATATCTGTTGCTGACTATGCCAAACGCATACATCAGATCGTGGTGGAAGAACATGACAGTTTGTTCCGTACTTCATTTTAGTATTAATGGCAGACTCTGTGGTTCATGTGGCCTGTTTTTGGATTGTGACCTCCTATATTTCTCTGACTTTTCATTTTCTTGAAGTACTCATGGTCCGACGCATATCCGGACATTTGAATGGGAATATGACCCTCTAAGGGCCTTTTAAATACATGGAAAATTTTTAAAAAATTGAACATGCCTATGTCAAACACACACTCATATCCGACACTCACACCTGAGTCCAAGTAACATAGCTGACCTACTTTAACTTCTTTAGCAATTTAGATGTGAGTATGATTGTATAGACACCATTCAATTCTTTCTTATCTTCCAATATTTGAACACATACAATGTTCTTCCTTTTTGACGTTTTATCATTGATGAATTCTTTTTGGCTTTTTTTATATCCGTGCATTCTATCTTAAGATATCAATGTATCAATGGATTTATTTTTCCTGTTTTAGATTATTTACCTCTTCGGGTTTGGTGTCCCTTTGTTCATTGACACCACCGAACACCCACATCAGGCGAAATGGGGCTCGTGGTTTGTTCACAGGCTAGTGCTAACTGCTATTTATGGCATAATACTGTTCATGTACCATTCCAAGTGGAGAGAAAGGTTACCTGGTATGTTTATCTAAGTTACATGCATTTGGCTAGTAATTTATCACAGTCGTAGATTATTATTTACATCACCCGGAATCTTCTCTCTTCATCTGCAGCAAGACCTGCATTCTACAGATATGTTGCCATTATGTTGGTCTTGAATGCGCTAGCGCTGTTTGCTTGCGGACTAACTGCAAATGGTGCTGGTTTTGGGTTTTGGTAATACGTTCTTTTTTTCCCCTTTTAATTGGAGAGGACAGTTGGTATTCGTATTAGTACATCGTGTTCTTTTTTGACGGCTTTTTTAAAGGTAAATCGGAAATTTTTGCACAGGTTGTACAGCGTTGCAATTGTTTGCTACCATGCCTTGTACCTTCCTCTTCTGTATATAACTTTCCTGGCAGATTTTTTCCAGGTAAATCATCTATCGGCATACATTATGATCGCCTTCCCCCCTTCCCCTATCTTGGTAGTTTTTATTTCGGATTCACGGTAGAAATCTGATCTGTTAATTGATTCTTTAGTAAAAGCCTTATAATATGTTAGCATCGTTAAAATAACTTTAATCTATGCAGGACGAAGACTTGCATTTAGAGAGTGTTTACTACTCTGAGATGAAAGATGCTGGTTTCTTTGACGCTGGCTGGGAGTGAGCACTGTATCAACTTTGAATCTATGTTACCCGAACTCTTCATTTTCCTTAAAGAATCTGTGTCCGACACTTATTTCAATTCATATTTGAATATGGATAGGGGTATGATCCTGCAAATGTATAATAAAAAAAAAAAAAATCTAGAAAAACTCGAGTTTATCCGTTTGGATACATATCTGAATCCAACATTCATCTCAAGTCCGGATAACATAGCGTTGAATTAGAAGATATAAGTGAATAAAAGCGTTGTGTTCAACTTTGTATAATTTGTGCAGGTTTGATGCTGTTTTGATTTATGGCAGTAAGTAGCAGACTGGTTATTCCCCCAATGTTTGATAATATTTTGCTCTTCTTTGCCTTATCTAATTTTAAAGATGAATATTTCTATCTTTTATGAATATTGAAAATTTTCTTCGATCATATCCATTATTATTTCATCCTATTTTATCTATTTTTTATTAATTATTTTTAATTTAATATTATAAAAATATTATAATTTATTTATGAGTATGATTTCGGTATGTACAAATTTTTAGTATATATAATATAATAAAAATATTTAAGGGATAAATAATAATTTTAAAGATGAAATGCAGAGTATTTATTAGAGTCCTCATGCTGCATCCTTTCTGCAGTTTCAAGAAAAACCTTTTCATGGAAGGCAGATTGGTGAGGAATTCGTTGCGCAATTTGAATTTGAGTTGACATCTAGCCTTCGATATTCGATCCGATTTTTATAAATTTTAAGAAATTAAAATAAAACGCAAATTTGTTCAATCTTATAACTAATAATAATAATAATAATAATAATAAAGCATTGCTTTCATTGTTGTAGAAATTAAGAAAAGTATGTTATTTTTAACGGTGTTCATGAGTCAAGTTTGTCTAATGATTTGGGTATACATAACCTTTTTTAGGGACTCAAACCCTCCGTTAAAACCTACATTACTCATTATAACTTAATCTTGATAATTCATATTTTTATATCATGTTCATACATTTTATTATTCTTAATCATGTTTCAAATATTTTAAAAAATTTTGATATACATTTAAGACATACATTCGTATCATTTCGTGTTTTAATTATTTATTTATGTCATATTCATCTAATCGTATCAAATATAGTTAATTCTTTGTGCAGCTTACTGGTCGGATCAAATAGCATTGCCTTGACTTACAACACAAAAAGTTAAATCCACGATTTAATTAAAAATCTAAATAATATTATGAGTTTTTCTAGATTGAACAAATACATAAATAGCATTTTGAGTTCTCAAATACGATTGGAAAATGTTTTTAAACATCAATATAAGGGTAAATGGGAAATGAACCTTAAACTTAGGGTCTTCAATTTCTAGGCACCTTTATTTTTGCAGAGCTCCTCAATAAGATCCGCGGCGTCCTGAACGGTTGCGATGTTCTGTGCATTTTCCTCTTCTACGGTGATTCCGAATTCTTCCTCGAGTCCCATCACAATCTCAACCTGAAACGGCGTTCTAACAATTACAACACAAACTACGAGCGATAACCTTCGAGTAAATAACAACTATTTGACAGAAGGTACAACTGACAAAGGGTTAAAGTGAGCGAGAATGAGAGCTTAGAGTAGGGAAAAACTAACAAAAACAATGTTTATTATGTTGGTCAACATCTATGTTACTTAGACTCGAAGGTGAGCACTTGATATGGGCATGTGTTTGATGGGTATGCTCAAATTTTTTTTTCTGTTTTTTGATATATTTAAAAGGATCGTGCTCTCATAGTCATGTCCTAATATGTGCTGGACACGAGAGCTTCGGGGAAAATAAAGAGCTGGAGTAACATAGGTCTAACATGCAACAAGGAAACTCAAAGGAGGGGACAAAGGGTTTCAAGCTGTGGAAAGAACCAAAAGGAAAATTTTAATATGTTTGCCAAAGTATATAAGGTACAAAAAACTTTTCTTGTCTGGCTATTTGCATCTTTACTTCCTTAGTCCGGACACCAGAAATGCCCTATGATATGCCCTGCATATAGGTATTTTGTAAGGAAGAAGCATGAGTTAATGACCTTAAATCACATTATAGAGTGGACATGCTGCTTTTGCTTCAATCAAAGTAAAACCCTAGAGTTTTCAGGAAAGCTAAGAGAGAAAGGCGGACATGACTTAGCACAGAAAGAAAACAAAACTGCATATGGCGAATATTGCTGAAGAAAATTAAGATTGGTTAGAAAAAAATGGATAATCCCCAGGATACATATATAGATCCATGCATCAGAATCGAACAGATCGACAAGAAGTCATCAAGCCAATGTATGCTCCTAATATTACCCAAATAGAAGAAAAAGAAGGGTAGAAGAAAAAAAAAAAAAAAAAAAAAGAAACTTAGCATTCAAACAGATAGATGATTATAGACGGTTGAGACTTTGAGAGAGTACCGTATCAAGAGAATCAGCTCCAAGTTCCGAAAATTTTGATGCACCAGTGACTGGCTTGTCACTTGATAGAGCTAGTTGTTTCCTTACAATTTCACATACCTTACCCACGGTCTCTGGTTTGGCCTGCCCAAAGACAGTCAACTTGGGAATCAACATTATGTTATTCACCATAACTGTCATTTCTACATAAATGACTAGATCATAACTAGCATATTTACAATAAATCCTGCATATGATGTATAAGAAATCTGTATATATATATATATATATATATATATATATACACAAAGGACCTCATTTGTAAGTTAGGGAAAAACAGATGCTACAACAGATAAACAAACACTAGAAGCAAGTGACTTGCACACCGATCCTCGCAACCCTTAAAGTTGACAATGTAATAGCATAACTGAAAAAACAAAATGTTAAAACCATATTTTTAACAATCGCATACGATAAATACAAACGGGAATAAAAACAGTCAAGAATATATACACACAATATCAGAGGAGAGTTCAGAAGTTGATTCATATCCTTGCCAATTTCTATTCAATTTTCTATTCAATGTTAATTTCCTTGTTATTGGTCAAATGGACACATGAAAGAAATGTGAACCCCATAGTGTCGTATTTGCTCCTCACAAAAGAGTATGTAGTAACCAATAGTATACGAACTAATATCATTTTCATTAATTGAGGAACATACAGCACATGAAATCTGCAAGCGAGCACGCCTTGGACGCAACCTAAAAGAGAGGCTGCTTCTTCCCAGGTCCATGAATGAAACCAATTTTAAGCCAGAAACCCCAGTTGTGGCCTGTTAAAAGATGTTCAACAGCACAAAAATCAGTCCATAATTCACATAAAATAAATAGCACTTGAAGAAAGTCGAAGACATGTTTTAGGTCACGTCATGTTTATTGCAATTGCGGATGTAATAAATGTTATAGCAGCCAATTGCGGTAAATATTGACCATATATTTGGGCGGCAAAGAGCTGAAATCACAAAATAGCGACCATAACATTGCCTTATGGCCACTATTTAAATCCCTGGAAGAAATAACTATCTTCAAGGATATCACAACAACTTATACCAAGCAAAATAGAAACTTTACTTTTGCAATTCCATTATAGAATGGAAAACAAAAAAATGCCATCAAAATGCAAAAGCACTTGAAATATAAGCAATGTAACCAGAATTTTATATAATGACATCCGGCAATATGCCATTCCTTTAGTCCAAATGCCCAACTTTACCTACATAATATGTCATTCAGATCTGCTAATGTATGTTATAAATCAAATATAATTCCATTATTCCATGGTAAAAACTAGGACAATTATAATCATAAGAATTAATTATTTACAGAGGTATTTACTTTAAAATACAGATGCACTTTTTTATTTTTATTTTCTTTACTTCCAAAAGCAAAAGGCAAAGAACAAATAGTAAAAATGAGGACGAAAAAGAAACAAAATAGGATAAATTTTCAAATCTCACATTACCCAGATCAAATCAATCATTATTTTACTCAAATTCTTAATTTTTCTTAAAATATCTGTGTCTTTACATATATTTGAACATGTAAACGAAGGTATCTACTCTAAATATATAAAAAAAAAATTTAATAATTAAATAAACGAGGTAAATACTTTAAGTATATAAAAAAATTAATAATTAAATATATCCGTGTTGGATGGATGTCCATAATCTGACTCACAGTCCGGATAACATAGGTCTTAAAGTCTAAAGCCTCCGTTTGAAGGCTAAGAAGCATTAGGCTAGAAGCTATATACAAAAGGTAAGATCTGAGCAAAACTAACTGAAAGAACAAACAGATCGGGAGAAAAAAAAAAAAAAAAACAACTAGAGTAAACCAAGAAACGAATGGATCTCGTAGCTGAAAGATTTGAAGATCGAAAAGAAGAAATTTACCAAGGAGTGGCGAGGTCGCATAGAGATTGATGAACCAGCAGCAATGAAAGCCATTTGAGACTCTTCTGAGAGTGTTGTTTGTTGAAGATGGGGAAATCAAAGAGATAGAGAGAGGAAGTGAAGTACGACGGAGATCACGAAGAAAGTATGGGGGAAGATTGGCAGTTAAGGGCTAGGTAGCCATTTTTATAGCTGGATGTCTGGTGACGTTGACAAGGATTTGCATTTTTCGATCCAATGTATAATAAAATTTATTATTATATACTTACTTTGTATTAATTAAAATAAATAGTTACATGAATAATAAAAAAATAAATATAAAAATAATATTTGATATATTTTTAATTATTTATTAATAAAATTATTAGTTGTTATAAATATAATTTAATAAATTGTGATTATTTATTAATTTTATAAATATCAAATAAATTAAAATTTTTATTATATATACGTATATTTTAATTTAATATCTTTAATAATTTTTTTTATAATTTGTCTTAGCGTCATCGCTATATTGAATCCAAATATATATCTTATCACTAATTTTAATCTCATTATTAGAGTAACTAATTTTACCGTCGTCGTTATTTTTTATCTTATCATCTAACAAAATGGATCCGATGAAAATTTTTAAAAGGTCCGGGGAAAAATGGTGCAAATACAAATGGACAACACTTTCATGCTCAAAGCAACTATTCGATAACTATATCACTTGGATTCAAATGTAAATTTTGGATATTAGTACGTTCAATTCTTATGAATCTTTTTTACTTGAATAAATTTTTCAATGAAGATTAAATTAGGTGTTGAATTGAATTTAAAGTTTATTTCGGTTAGA
This sequence comes from Adansonia grandidieri, assembly GCA_038382065.1. NCBI lineage: Eukaryota > Viridiplantae > Streptophyta > Magnoliopsida > Malvales > Malvaceae > Adansonia > Adansonia grandidieri. The sequence continues at coordinate 6,435,708 of JBBYHK010000005.1, forward strand.
TGATGGAATTATTTTTAAAAAAATAATATTTTATAAGTCTAAATTATCGAATCTCAATTTGTAATTTTTTCTTTAGAATTATTTTTTAACGTAATATCTTATAAGTTTATGTTATTGACCTTTTCAAATTGTGGTTTTTTAATAAACTTTCTTAGTTATGCAAAATAAAATGTTAAATTCACAGAAAACTCTTTCAAATACTCATTTGAATTGGATTTAAGACTTAATTTTTCAAAACTTAAATTATCTAAATTATTATTTAATAATAAAAAATATTTTATTTAAATTTAATTATAAAAATAATTTTTAATTTTTATAAATTCATAAAAAATAATCCAAACTTTAGAGTGGAGCCTGATTCGAATCTAAATAAATTTTTTTTTTAAATTTTGAATCACGACTCGATCTATAAATAATTATACTAAAAAGCTACCTGTACTAGAAGGTAAATTAAAATACAAAACATGCTGTGCTGCCTTCTCGCCGGCGTTGTTAAAAATTCAACAAAAAATTTTCACAAAATGGTTGCTTGCTAGTATATAGTACATTTGTATAATTTTGTATATCTTTTTCAATCATCTCGTTGCCGTTAAGTTGAATTTCGAAATAGTGATTAATTAGAGGTTTGGAGTTTGAATTGTTGAGTATGCAGCTATATTTTATAATAAAATTTTATAACTCTTGTGGTTCTATTTGGTTTGAATTTGAATTAATCAACATCTAATATGATATCGAGATACTGAGTGATTTCAACCAAAAAAATGATAATAGATTATTCAATCTAACTTTTGCAAATTTGAATAGTATTAAATATTCGAATCATTATTTAAATTTACATTATAAGATATTTGAATCTAATATTCATTTACATATTTATAAAATACAAAAAATATATATTTATATATTTTATCCTACAAACAATTATTATTAAAAATTTAAATATTTAATGGATTCGAATATAAGATAAAAAATTATTTAAGTTAGATTTAAATTTAAATAATAAATAAATAATAAATAATTTTTGATATCATGTGCCGACATCTGATTCGTTGCCATCTAGAGGAAGATTATGTTCGCTCCTTTCGATCGGGGAGCTCGGAACAAAGGGCACAAAATCCCGGCCACCAAACACCGGGCGCATGAAGGCATTATGGAACTTCCGCTACTAGCGTTGGACGGTGTGCGTTGGAGTTGTAAGAAGTGCGCGGATGGTGGTTGACCACTGATTTCCACCTACACTATCTTCAAAGGAACCTTGGCCACTTCCAAGAAATGGCACTGTATATTTTGGGGTAGATGGGTCTGAGATCATGCTAGTTAGTTTGGGATGAGGCAACAAGAACCTTATTAGAGGTTTAGTCATTACACCAAAAACCTAGGCGGATCCAACAGATAAAAGAGTTAGTAAACGTGATAACTTTATATATAATACCATTATATGATTAGAAAATAATTAAAATACGATATTATATAGAATATTAAGATAAACATGATATGAATAAGAATTTGTCAAAATTTATTATTAACATATCAAAATTTATATAATTATATGGTATTTTAAACTTGATTACTTTACTTGAAATACAAACATAACATTATATATGGATTTTTAAGTCTAAGAGTTAGTAACATCTCCAAAAGGCTATTGTGCTTAAGTCATAAAAATGAAAACTTGTACTTTAAGTTTAACTCAGTTTGTTTATGCAGACAATTGGTATTCAGTAAATTTAGAGCTCGAATCTTAGCATTTGTGACCTTTCTCTTATCCAAAAGCTATGACCTCTTTTGTACAAAAAAAAAACTCTAAAAACATAGATTTTATGCATATGATTTAGACCTATATATGAATTGAGCTATTGCCTAATCTGATATATTTGGTCCAAATTAGATAGGGTCTATGAAATGATTTTGTAATCCAACCTAGCTTGATCTAGATTACAATTCAATTTAATAAAAAAATTATTTTTATTTGAATTTAAATATATAAAATTAATAAAAAAATAATTTAATAACATTTTAATATTTTTAAAATAATAAAACAAGCTTTTGGGTGCAACATTGATCTAAGTTAAGGCAAGCAAAAAATTTTCCAACCCAAGAATTACCCATAGATAGTCCTAACTTGATTCTATAGTGTAAATACATACTTAAGTAATTTAAAACTCAAAACCTCATTTGTAAGTCGAGAAATAACCCAAATAATCATGTTACTGAAATTCGAAAGTGTCAAATATACGAGAGTATCAAATATACGTATGCTCAACTTCTTTTAAGTTTTTTTATATATTTAAAGAATCGTATCACCGTACTCATATCTAAATATATATAAAAAATAAATATTATCTTAAAAAAATAAAAAATTAAAATAACATAGGTACATAGTATTCACAGAGGTAATAGCTTCGAGAGGACTTATTTGAGTAATTGAGGTCCAATCAACAGTATTTCTCACTTCCCTCATTGGACGAAAAATCTATGCAATCCGATCCAAAAATTTACGGACCAACAGACTTTGTGATAAAGCTCAATAATCAAACAAATTAGGATATTAATATTAAAGCTAAAAAAGACCTTCAACAATTTCAAAAATAAAATTACACACGAAAATAGGAGGATAAGATGCCATGGTAGTTTTGGAGATAACAATGAAAAGCAGTTAAAAGAGGCATGAGACATCTTACCACAGTGCTGAACAGAACAACGGTTATAGTGCTTGTAATCATAATTGCATTCGCTCGCAATTGAGTATGCCCAGCCCTTGTAAACTGCATTCATATTAAGTCTATCAGATGAGATGAGCCGGATTCGAGCTGAATATCAAATATTATCTATATTTGATATGATTTTATTTAATTTTTTATATATATTTAGAGAATAATATTATATTTTTATATTTATATTCAAATATATTTAAAACACAGATATTTTAAAAAAAATAAAAATTTCGAGTAAAATAATCTAACATTACTATTTGAACTTATTTCCAAACACGCATCAAAATTTTTTTTAGTTTCCTCATTTTATTTTAGCCAACGTTAATACTACTTTTCTATGGCACCTTTTAACATTATTGTGGTCATAATTTTTAAGACTAAAGCTATATTTTGCTGCAAAACCAACGTTGAATAGTATAAATTTTTTATTTTTACGGTTAAAATTAAGATTTGACAACTCAAATCAAAAAATCAAAAATTTTTACAATTTAAAAGCTGACATTTAGATAAAATGATTTTATTATCATTACATCTCTAAATTTTAATTATTTTAAATATTTTTTTTATATTTTAATTCTTCGCAGCACTTTTTAACAGTAACGAAAAACACTTAAAAATTTGTAAAACACGTTACTTTTTCGGTTTTCGCAGCAGCAATGCATGCCTGTAATAAAATCCCAAGAGAAATAAGATCATCTGTAGTTTACCTGATTATATGCAAGTGCCATAGATACAGCTCCTCTTATATGAGGCCAGCCCACCATATTATAATCTAAACAAGGAAATACGAAGAAATAAAAAACCAAATAACATCATTCAATTGATTTTCCAATTAAAAAAGTTATCACAAATGACACATGCTTGCTCCCTAAAGCTTATTTTTTCACTAGCTGATTTCTTTGATAAGTTGGATAAAAATGACAGGGGAAACACGAAAGCTGCTCTTCCGGCCATAACCAGAGCAACCAGTACAGAACTAACAGCAACCGACGTCCGGGCCTGCAAAAAGGTGATCGATAGCAGAAACAATGAAAAATAGCAGCTCATTCGTTATAATGGAAATTATTTTGTACAAGATACAGGGGAGAATTAGGAAATGGATAAGAAAGAGCATTCCTAGTAGACTTGTGACCTGTCCAGGGCCAAGTCTTAGACAAGTTTTTTGCAAATAAATTACTATTTGATGATAAATTTTTTTATTTAAATTTGATTATAAATGTTAATATAAATTAATATTTTAATAATATAATGAATATTGAAATAAGTTTTCATGCCAGCCTAGACCTGAACTGACTCAACTCAGGCTTGAGCAAAGAGAACTCAAAAAATTTACCTAGACCTGAACTGACTCAACTCAGGCTTGAGCAAAGAGAACTCAAAAAATTTAGAGTGCGGCTTGATCCATGGACAAATCTACTTCTTAGGGCTGCATAAGAACATACCGATCATTTACAAATGTCCACTTCTCAATGTCCAAGGCATCCATGCCGACATAAAGAAAGAGGAAAGTCTCAGCAACGAACGACAAAGTCGCCAAAGCATGTCTGTGTTTAAACAAAAACAAAACAACCGAATCAATTAAGGCATATGAAGAGCTAACATTTGTTTTAAGGCATTTTTTTTCCTCCTAATATCATGAGATTTATTGCCCTAAGATAATACTGCGGAGGTGACATACTTTGAAGTTACTCTTGAACTCTCGGTAACATTTTGCCAGGTATAATGCTACATCACAATCCCGCAAAAGAATACCGTGAGAATGCCACTCAAATAGAACAGTTGTCTGGGGAGGCAATATTAGCATTACTTAACAAGCACATTAATCATCGAATTCAGAAGCTCGTATCAGAAAGGAAAGGCTGCAAAAGAGTATTGTTTCAGCCAAAATATATGAAAGGTATGCCATAAGCATCATAAGAGCAAATTCTCGATCTGTTGAATGCCTAAATCATGTTAAAATCAAAATGCATTGAATAATTAGTTCTAGACTTCAAAGACATTGTAGCATCAACATTGCACAGTAATAACCAAAAAAAAATTTCCAACTGAAGTCCCCTCTGTCAAATTTTTTTTAATGGCTTCATTCCACAGAGACAAATATAGATTCTTATAGAAGTATTGTTGTTTGATATGAAAAATTGATATGATAATTTTGGACATGATATAATTACACAGTATGAAAAAAACAATTAAAACACGACACGAAACAAATACACGAACATGTATTTACTATATAAAACAAATTATTAGTGCATCAAAATTTATATAAATATATAATACCTTATACATGAGATTAATGACACGAACACAACGCAAATACATGGAAAACCCATATAGCATCAAAAGCAAACCGGCCAAAGTTCAACATTTTGTTGATGTAAGCACTTACAAGCCCAACTTGTAAGGAGAAGAAAAATATCAAACCTTGGTGGAAGTGCAGTGCTTATAGAATGAGTCGGATGAGAAACTTACAACAACTCCCGACAGAGTGCTTGCTAAAAATAAATACAAAAAGCTGCCAATGAACTCCAAAGCAATTCTAGGATTGATATTAGTGAGGTCAAATCTTTGGATTGCATTGAAAAGCACTACTGATGTTGCATCGTTTACAAAACCCTCTCCAAAAACCAGATTGTAGAGTAACGCAGTCTCATCTTGATTAAGCACCTACACCATCAGAAAAAAACAGCTCCACTTTGGAATGTTTGATATACAAGTTCTTTCAATCAGAGTTAGTAATATGTGCATTTGTATCGTATTTGGTGTTATTTTTTTATTTCATAATTGTGTTTAAGGTATTATATATTTTTTATTATAAGTTTTGATGCCTTAATAGTTCATGTTATATAGAATTTTAGATTTTGAAAAGGTTATGTATTTATGTCGTGACGTGTTTTGTGCCACCGTCGTGTTTTAGTTATTTTTTTCGTATTGTGTTTGTATTTGTGTTATGTCTAAAATTGTCAGATCTAATTTCAACTTTGAAAAGCTACTACAATTTTAATTTATGCATACCTGCAGTGTGCAAACAGAATCTGTTGCAGCAAAAATTGCACCAATTGCTGAAGATTGTAGGGAACAGATGAACAATACTAAGAGATCGAAACATGAAAAAAGCCATTTTGAAAAATAAGGGAACAATAAGGGCATACTATGTTATTCGGATTTGGGAGTGAGTGTCAGATACATACGCGAGTCCAACACAGGTATCTCAACTTTTTTTGAGATTTCAATGTATTTGGAGGGTCCTTAAAAGATCATATCCCCATATCCATATCCAATATGCATTGGACATGACTATTTCAAGAGAAATGAAGAATCAATAGAGAGGGCGTATACCTAGAAAATCCCCAATATCCAAGGAACCAATGTCCACTTCCTTAAAGAAGTTAATAACACCTGTTTGAAGCATCGGAGTTGCAATTATATTCACAAATTGGTCTTTGGTAACAATAGGACAAACATCAACAAAGAAAGCCAACCCCTAATACTACCAACTGGCTGCCAATCTCCACACACCAAAAGAAAAGAAAAGAAATTGTATCTGCACTATCGTAAACTGCATTGATAAAGTTCAAAATTACATATTAAATTTTATTTTAAATAAATTAATAATTAAATAAAAATGAAAAAAATAATTTAACATATATTATCAATAAAATGATATTACATATTAAATTTAAGTCAATGTAAAATTCAAAATTACCTTGGTTTGAAATTGTATTATCTAAAATTTACCGTAGCTTCAAAATTAAACAATTAAAAATTATAATGGGACATTTTTTTTTACTAGTTCTATTTTCTTTTATTTTTTCCTTTATTTTTTTAATGTTTTGAATTTTATCTGAAACAAAAAAAAGGGAAAAGTATATATATATATATATATATATATTTGTTGTCATTTTAATTTTAACTTATAATAATTTATTTTATTGAATTGATATTATTCGACTTGTAATATTAAATTAATCAAATACATATAATGTATAGACGAGCCATTGAAGATTAGTGTTTACTTATGGCTAGACTTGGGCTTTTTTATACAAATAATATATATATTTTTTATTTATGAAAATAGGTCAAAATCAGATTATTTACCGAAATAGGTCAATTTTTCAATTTAATTGAGAAATCGCCATTTCAAATGACGATTTCTTAATTTAGTT
>JBBYHK010000005.1:6479797-6521158 GCA_038382065.1 Adansonia grandidieri
ATATCTGCTTATCTGTGTTATAAGTCAAATATAATGCGATAGAAAATCATGTTTAGCAAAAACTAAAACAACAAACCTTTTAACTACAAACTAACAATTTCCACGAATCAGCTTTACTCCTTACCAAAGCTCATTGCCATACAAAAATAATGATGCTCCTTTCGGTTATTGCTTTAGCTACTTGCTTTTTGCTCTCTAAAAGGTTGCTAAAAAGTTGCTAAAAAGCAAAATCATAATTGATTAAAAATAAACAAAAAACTATAATGCACACCTTTTGCAACATAATAGTTCGATCTAAAAGTAAAGTCAAGCATTACGTTCTCCAAGTAATTACAACTTTAATGTTTAATTATTTACATCCAAATGCACATTTTTTTTATAACTTTCCAAAGCAAAAAACAAAACACAAGTAGTAACAATTTAAAATCTCAGATTACCCCAGATAAAATATACCATGACAGAGTTGAACTAACAAAATAACTCCGAAGCCTCATTTTGAATAGTAAGAAAATTAGCATTCGATTAATTGCGACAGAAAAAAAGTAAAATCTAAGCAATATCAGTTAAAAGAACAAACGGATCGGGAAAAATCTAACAAAAAATTAAAAGAAATGAATAAATTGTAGACTTGTGTAGGTAGCTAAAAAGATCTGAAGAATGAAAAGATTGAAGATAAGAAATACCAGAGTGTGGCGAGCTTGCATGGAGATTGACGAACCAGCAATGGAAGCCATTAGAAAGTGTCGTTGAAGGGGGGAAAACGAAGAAGATGAGAGGGAAGTGATATAACGACGGAGTGCACGAAGAGAGTTTCGAGAAGATTGGCAGTTAAGGTTTTAGTGGGGGGAAATCTTTATAGCTGGAAGTTTTGTCATATTGACAAGGATTTCGTACTTTTCGATGCAAACATGGCACACAGTTCGGTGGGTTCAGTTGGCCTCTGACCGGGCTTCGCTAGTTGACGTGATTTTTTTATATTGGCACGGGACGGGAAGTTTTTGTGGTGTGCCGTAAAGCAGGGGCAGATTTTGTTGATAAGATTGGACTGGATCTGAACAAAATGGGCCCCAATTTCAAAAACAAAATGGAAATGGGTTAGGTTGGGTTAAACCATGAACTTTCTCTTTTAGCCCAAAAGATATTCCTTCCAATTTGTTTATTATTATTTATTATATTTTTCTTTTAAAATAATTTGAGAAAAGGGTTCAAACTTGGGTGAGAAATACTTATACTACATTGAGTTAAAAATTAACACCTAGAACTTTTTTTCCTTAAATTACGATCTTATTTGTACAAAAAAATTTGAATTAAATGGTAATAAAGTTCCGTGGCTCAAATAAAATTGGAATTAAAAATTTTGCTTGCCTAGATCTAACCTAAATCAAAAACTCGTTTTATTATTGAAATATATTAAAATATAAAAAATATTTTATATTAATATTTACATTTTCATAATTAAATTAAAATAAAAATTTTATTATCCAAATAATAATTTGGATTAAATCTAGTCAACTTGAATTATAAAAAACTTATATCAAATTTGATCTAATTCGAACCAAGTCAGTTCAGCGCATTGATAGGTTCGGATGCTATTATTATTAATTATAAAAGAAAAGGTTTATGATTTTTGTGCTAAAAGCGAAGAGGGTGTGGAGTTTATGAACTTAATAAATGGACTTATATAAACTTTATGCATCCATTTTCCAATTATATTTATTTATCTATTTTCTTATGTAAATGACATACTCCATACATATAAAGGAAAAATTAGTAATTGCATTTGTAATTCTGCATAAATAAAATTACATGACCTTGGGTTCGGATGAAGAATTAGCGACACGGTTTTGTAATTTATTACAGATTTTAAGTACTCAATTAAACATAAAATGAGGATATTTTGCTATACATTTACAGCTCCTGTTTAAGTATGTCTTGGCATCAAGACTATATTAACTCTACATCGTCCATCCAAATTTAAGACATTTTCAAGTCAATTTTCATGACCAAATCACGTTACTTTTTTACCAATAATCACGTGATCACTCATGTCATTTATATTTTTGTGGCTTTGACTTCAACTTGTTTCGTTTGTTGAAATATTTTAGAGTAAAAAGTCTTTGCCAAATGTTCAAGTAATTAAGTTTATTCTTTATTATACATATATATATATATATAAACTAAGCTTATTCTCTTTTTTTCTTATGAGATCAAAGCTTTTTTTAAAAAAAAAGTTATGAGGGATTTAACAGGAATTTTAAATTTAATAAAAAGATAATTTTATTTTATTTTTGATAATTGTTTTTTGAACTGAAAAAATAATGTGCAAATTATTAAATAAATACTCATAATTTTTTTTTTACCCTTCCTTTTGCTAAGTTTATTTTTAAACAGTATTAATTTTAAATAAAATATAAAAAAGATATCAATTTATTTTTTTATAAAAATAAAAAATTTTGTAATTCCCACAATATGACGCCGGAGATTTTCTAATTTTGTTTAAAACCGCTTTCAATGTGTTCAATTACAAAGAAACTTACAGTATATAACGGTCAAACCGTGAGTTTTACTTTCCAGGAGTCACCCATGCTTTTACCTTTACAGTTTTCCAAGTTTAGATTTAAAGCAATCATTTGTTATCTTACTAACCTTGAATAGCATGTCACTTCAAACCTTTTCTTCCCCAGCTATACTGTCCGTAAATGACATCAAAAATAAAATAATTAAAATATAATATTAAATGTAATTTAACATAAAAATAAAATTTATACAATAATAACTATTTATAATTAAATTTATACAAATATACGTAATTATAACATATATATATATATATAAATAAATACATTAATTGCCACTATAGCTAGTTTCATTGTCAACATTAAATGTATTGAAAGAAAAGAATGAGCCAGCCAGGGTTTGCTCAACCATTTAAAAATGGTGGTCCATAGAAGGCAGTTGAATAGGAAGCTTTAAGAAGTGGTTTTCACGTACACATCCTTATCCTAGGTCTTGCTCCTTAATATATTTTTTTTCTTCATGGTTTCCCTCAAGTTCCCCCCAACCAACTGGTTGCTTTTATTTCATTTTCATGCCTTCCAATTTGTTGTCTTAATTTGGCACGTCATTCATCCTAACCCTTTTAACACCCTTCCTTTGCCGACCTAAGGTTTCATCATTTTTGCAGAAATTATAATTCATATGTTACTTGCTAAAAATTTATAATTATGACCCTCAATTTCTGTAAAAATTAAGCATCAAGCATGTGCATCAAATTCTAAACCTCAAAGCATTATTATCTTTATATTTTATAAATAATTAATTATTTAAAAATTTAATATTTAATATTTAATTGAAATAACTCACTCACCTCGTTTTAAAAAAAATTAAATTTTTGCAAGATTGAAATACGATTTCCATCAATAGTGAAAACGATCTTCCTCTAATTTTTTTTCGGGGCTTTGACTTTTTTCTAAGGAATTATTTAATATCTAATAAAAAATCATATAGACCAATTATATGATTAATTGATAAAATATTAAATTTTTACTTTCAATCAACTGGTTCAATTAAAAGTGTGTTAAGAAATATTTAACGTAAAATGCACATTCAAGTAAAATTAAATTGTGTAGTTCTTAGTCGCTTTCATTGGTGTGTCCGAGATCAAGAAACGAATCATTGGCGCTGGCTTGAAATGAGAAACGAAAATGCATGGTTAGTTTTTATTCAACGTGGAAAATCATAAACTTTGAATAACATAAAATTTAAAATTTAGTTCAATTAAACTTTGAATAATGTAAAATTTAAAATTCAGTTCAACTCATTTATATATTTATTTTTAAAAATTAAAAAATAATATTCATTAGATTTAAAATTTAAGTTTTAATATTTATAATTCTTTTCTTTATCTCAAGAAGTATACGTAAATACATAATTATAAGTTTTAAACTTTCATTTGGTAGGCAAACTCGTAATTATGTATTTAGTATTTTATTAACAAAAGTGAATGGGTTTGATTCATTAACTCACTATCTTACCCTTTTCGATTTTTTTATTTTAATTTATGTACTTCATTTTTTTCTTGAATAATATTATTAATCCTTTGGATTGAATAGTAATGAAAAGAAAATGAAAAGTAAAGTAAGATATTTATATTTAAACATAGATACAATTATAAATAATATTTTTAAATAAAATTGATTAAATCAAACAAAACATATACCATAAAAATGATACACCTTTACAATCACCCAAAAAATAAATTTAGGTAAAAGTTGAAAATACCCTCATGTTTACAATACCTTTACAATTTTTTTTTCTTCTTTTATTAAAAGAAAGCACCACATTGCTATGTACTTTATTATAATGAGACCAAATTAAATATAAATTTAATCAAACTTTGACTTGATTTATTGTACAGCATATTACTTTGAAAAGTATAAAAAAAAAAAAGTTGGGAAAAACATTGTCATAATGCATTATTTTTTGTCTCAATCATATTCCACCGTCAGCTTTGGAGGAACTCCGACTTTGTGGCAAACTTTTCAATGTAGAATCTCTCTATTATTTGATACGAATTCTCAGCTAGCTCACCAAAAAATTAATAAATTAAATTCCAATGACGAAAATATGACACGTGTATTTCAATGAAAAGAAGGTAGGAGAAATTTGTTAAGTAATTATTATTTTAATTCACCGACAAAATCTGTGGAATAAATATTTGTCAAGAGAATTAGATTGCTTAATTACTAAAAAAATTATTTAATTGAAAAATGCAAAAGAAATTAATATAAAAAATATTGTTTAATCATTTTTAATAAATCATTATAGTTTTAAAATAATGATTAAAAAAAGATGCAGGTAACTTGCACCTATCACTGACGGCGCTCTTTTTTTTTTTTTTTTTTTTTCCTTTGCATTTTTCTTTTGGAATCTTTACAAATTCCTTGTGTCTGGTTTTTGACAATTAATTCATAATAGAACACATAAAGGTGAAATAGAGTTTTAATTATTTTTCAACAACGACTCATGCAAAAAATGCAATCAATATTTAATTAAAAATAGAATAAAAATTTACAATAACGAAAATGAGATTCCAAATGCTTAATTAAATATTAAATAGAATAAGATTTAATAATATATATTTACTTATCACGTATATCGCTATACTTATTTTAATAGAAATAATATAATGCATGAAATTATATTCATGCTTAACTTTATTTTTTTAAATGTAATTTTTGAAAGATGAAGATTCAAAGCTAACTCTTTACAGAGAGGAATAGATACACTTATTATTAAACAAAATATTTAAGTGCTAATTTTATATTTTATCTTGCATTTCATTTTATTAAAGTAAACTTTTGGAAGATTTAATTAATTATATAAATTAAAATATGGGCAGCTTACAGAATTTTTTTTAAACAATTATTTAAATAAAAAAATTATCAATGTGAACAAAATTTCTAGCATGAGGTTACTATTTACTTCTAAAGAACTCGATATTCAATAACAACAGTTGAATCAAAAATTTAATTTGTCCATATTGAGTAATTATGTAAATACGATTAATCAAAATTTTTTAGTTAAAACAATAAAAAAAAAATCTTTTAAATTTATTACTTTATTTCAGTTAATTCTTATACTTTTACCACATTCAAATAAATTTTTAATCTTTAATTTATATTTAAATAAATTTTTAAAATTTAATTTATACTTAAATAACTTTTAAAATAAAAGCGTCAAAAAATAAAAATTTATCTAAATATAATAAAAATATAAAATTTTATTTAAAAAAATAATCAGAAATTTTTTTTAATTTACTTATTTTTAATGCATGAACTATTTAGAAATAAAAACAATCGATTAAACAAAGTAAATAGTCTTTGTCATCGTAATACGTGAAGGGAAATTGCTCCTTCAACGTGTCTTTTTTTTTTTTTTTTTTTTTTAAAGGAAGAAAAATTGGTCAGTCGTAGTGTATTGGAGACTCAAAGATGAAGTTATTTTTTAACGATAAGCGAGGCAATAAAGATCAAAAAACACAATTAAATATTAAATTCACGACCAACTTAAATAGTTTTTTTTTATATTAAATTCAGCCTCAAGCCCTCATCTCGCATGGCAAAATTTTTTTCCCCTTTTATTAATTAATAATATTATTAAATTAACATATTCCCAAAATATTTTGTAAATTAAAAAAAAAACGTATTTTTTTTGGGTAAAAGCAAAAACATATATCTGCTCTACTATTTCCAAAATGAATAAATATTAGTTGTGAGATGTCAACTTTAAGTTTACAAATTTCAATTATCTAAAAGATGTTCATAAATTCCATATTTATCAATATCAATGATAAAATCATTATCTAGATTACTACTAATTTTTGTCAAATTACATTGTCTTCGGTTATATAATCCATGGAATTCAGGTATCTTTTTTATATTTATCTTCTTTTAATTTAAATTAATTTTCTACTTCACTAAAAGACATTAGAAAAAAAAACTTTTATGGAGCTTAAACCATGTTATTAAAGATTAAAAGTTGTTAAGAGTTTAGATTAATTGGTTCATATAAATATCTTTAAGAGTTATTACTTAATAATTTAAAATTTGAATCTTAACATTTATAATTATTTTTTATTCTCGTATGGTAACCTTTTTATAAGAAAATATATCAACATTATATAGAAATATTATATTTAGTGAATTTTTTATTTGGGTTGACAAATAATTTATTTTTGATTTCAAATATGTTAAAGCTTCATATTCCATTTTAAAGATTCCAAAACCGGAGATGAACATAAAATTTATGAAATAAGATAAAATTAGCTGTTATTATCTATCTATATTATATAAAATCTCTGACCGAATTTAGTACAATGATAAGTCAAATTAAGTAACATCAACTTAGTCAAGAAAAAATTATAGAGAAGCTAAACTAAAATTATAATAATAAAATAAATTAAAGATATTTAGGTTTTTCTATTTTTAAAAAATAACTGCATAGTAAAATCTATTTTCTATTTTTTGTAATTTTAACTTTTTATTTGAATACTTTTTTGAAAAAAAAATACCTATGGGGTTGATGAATTCTAGTGTTACCCAATATTACATGTACAAAAATAAAATGGTCCAAATTTTTTCATTATTTTTGTAAATTATTTGAACTTGGTTTGCATTTCCTGCTAAGAGAAGTAATATATATATATATATATATATATATATATATTTGAAAGAAAGATAAGCATAGTTCAAAAGCAACGCTAACCATTACCAAATAAAAGTGTTCAATTAATTAAAAACAATCCAAAATTTACTAAATTATATGAATGCAGTAACTCTCTCTTCATGCTAATACAAAAATTAGGACATTGGCTAATTAATTACAAGTATAGAACTCTACAAGTATAAAACTCCTTCAGCACATTGTTTTCCACTCTTTTTTTCCAACACCCATTAAAATAATTCTATCCTTATAATCATGCCTTAAAATTATAATTTTTTTTATGAAACAAATCACTCTATATATTGCAACCTTTTAATTGTAATTTTAAATGTTTTGACTAAAAATTATTATCCTGGACCTCGAAAATTTTAAAATAAAAAAATATCACATTTTTTATTATTTACTTTTAAAAATATATATGCTTCAATTGCATCCAAATCCCCAAAATATAACAATTTATTTAATCATATTTACCTAATTACAATTTGTTCTGAAAAATAAAAAATAAACCAATATTACTTTGAAACAATTTATAACTATTGAATAAAATATTTGTTAAGATTACTAATTCAATAAATATGTATAAAAAATTTAATTTATTAAAATTTTGACAAAATACCAATAAATTTATAAATTTATAAAGAATTTTGGAAATTTCACACGATAAATATAAAGTTGTAAAAATTGATAGAGAAGCCGAAGCCCAAAAGCCATGAATAAAAAGCAAAACGGAGTGGGTTAGTGAACGAAACGGCGGGTACAACTAACGCTCCAGTCTTTTCTTTTGCCTTTTTTTTTTTTTTCCTTTCCTCCCCTTTAAAAGCTTTGCTCTCTGTCCATACTTGTCTTTCACTTCCCTTCTTCACAGCCTTTTCTTTTGCCTCCCCCATTTCCACCTCTTCCATCACCAAACCCCAAACAACTCTCTCAAAAAGAATTTCTGGGACTCTCCGCTTTGTTTTTTTTTTTTTAGAATTTTATATTCCATTAAATCCTTCACTTTCGAACTATAAATACTCTCTCCGTTTCTCTCCCTTTCCCTCCCTCTCTCTCTCTCTCTCTCTCTCTCTCTCTCTCTCTGTGTGTGCCAGAGATTCTTTCGTGGATACTGGTAAGCTTTCGTTCTTCTGATTTTCGCAAACGTTGTCGTTTTCTTTTATGGTTCTTTTTTTTTCTTTTTTTTTTCAATTTTCGCGCTGAATTTCATGCACTGTGGAAACTCGAGACCTGGAAATCGGTGCCGTTTGACTGATTCTTTCTCGATTTTTTTGGTAATCAAATTTAAAAGAAGACGAATACGATGTTAGTACCATAATGTTAATTGTCTTTTTTACTTGAAACTTGAGTCAGTATCGAGTTCGATTGACCTCAAATTTTTCGCAGCTTAATTTTGAGATCAAAATTGATGGATTTTGTCCTTTTAAATCAAAAGGAAAACGATCCGAGTTGAAGCCGATTCATTATTGGGATTTTGCTTTGAAAATTTTAAAAACTGCTTTTTCTACTTTGCTTTCATAACTTCGTCGCATCGGTTTCCACGAACTCGACTCATCGCTTATTCGTCATTTAGAATTCAAACAGAGTTGCTTCGAGTCTGATCTGAGTCAAAAGCGCGTCAGAACTCGATTTAGTTTCGACTTCATCAGTGTTTTTTTCAATATCTGATACTAATTCAGATATTTTAAAGAATGAAATAAAAAAGGAAAGAAATTAGCTAATCATTTGGATTAGATTGCTGATTAGTTTGACAATTACCATTGCAGATTAAGCCTTGGATACGTGAAGAAGTAAAATGAGCATGCAACTTTTGGAGATTGAGCCAAAGGAACTGAAATTCGTATGTGAGTGCATAATTACTTGATTGCCCCTTCATTTTTATTGCATAAAAATATTTTTATAATAATTAGATAAAGGCACTTTTTTATCTTTAATTTTTTTCTATAATTACAAAATATATTCACTGTTTTTTATAATTATTTCTTTCTTTTTGTCACTAAATACCCGGAGAAAAAAAAAAAGAAGGGTTTGTTTAAACCTGTTTGTTTTAACTTTTTTTTTTAATGCATGTATAATGCTAATCAGAGTAAAGACCAAAGAATAAGGCTTTTTTTTTTTTTTCTAGCATTTATATTTAATTTTTTGTGGATTTATTGTGGAAGAATTGAAGGGTTTAATTAATAAGTTCCGTTTATAGTAGTATATGATTTTTTTCGCTTTGATATTTATTTATTTATTTCTCATTTAAAGTTCATGTTCCGGTTTGTAGTTATATTGAAGAAGCAATGCTCCTGCTCGGTTACACTTACAAATAACACCAGCCAATATGTTGCTTTCAAGGTCTGAACCCAGAACCCTGAACTTTGTCCTTATCTCTTTCCTTTTTATTTAAATTATGTCCATACTTTCTGAATGTTTTAAGGTTTATTTCATGAGATAGACTGCTGGAATGCTGGATTCCAATGTAATTGGGGCAATGATATTTTGCAGGTTAAAACTACATCTCCTAAGAAATACTGCGTCCGGCCTAATGTTGGCATTATTAAGCCAAAATCTGCATTTGATTTTACAGGTAAGGAGTTTTTGTGCATAAACGTTTTAGGATTGTATATTTCTTTGTATATGCGTGCCATGAATGAATTTTCAAAGCTTTAAGTGGCTTTTAATCTTGTAATTGCTTGGTCACAACTACTGATGCAAGTAATTAGAAGTATGGGAAAGGGAAAGGACTGGCATATGCTGATAAGGGTGAACTTTCAGCCTTTCAGCTGCTTTAAATGCGGGGCATGTTCCTTTGTACTAGCTGGTTTCTATTGAATGTGTGATCATTCATTACTAATTTCCTGAGAGTGCAAAGCTAGTGGGCCAACAAAAATTACTTACTTGATGAACAACGATCTTGACCTTTAGGACAAGCTGCCATGGTGCGGCAGACAATGAATCAAAGCTATTGATGCAACTTTTAAATTAAATATGGTTGTGAATTTTTCTCATATGATGTTCCTCATGTTTTCTTTACTCCCCTAAGCTATACTATATATTCTCACCCTCATTTCTTTCATTTAGTTACCATGCAAGCTCAGCGTGAAGCCCCTCCTGACATGATTTGCAGAGATAAGTTCTTGATTCAAAGCACTGTTGTCTCAGCAGAAACAACTGATGAAGACGTTACATCTGCCACAGTAAGTGATTTTCTTCCCTGCTTGTGCTTTATTTGATAATCGTAATTACTAAGTTTCTTTCCCACATTGGGTTGACAGTTTGTCAAGGACAGTGGAAGCTATATGGAAGAGAACAAGCTTAAGGTTGCCCTTGTCAGCCCTCCTCATTCGCCAGTGTTATCACCAATTAATGGGACAATGAATCAGGGAATAGATTATGATGCTTCTAAACCAAAAGAGCAAGCATTCAGCAAAGTTGGGATTATTGCACCACTGCCGACGGTTAGATCTAGATTGTCTATACTTTTAGCCCTTAAAATCAAGTTATCTCAATGCTGACATACGTAAATATGTGTATTCACACATATGCATTTGTATGAGTGTAACTGCATTATCCTTTAAAGGAAAACATTATTCTTTTTAATCCAAGAGTGAAAGTGATGAGAACTTATATTTGAATATGAGATTTAAACACAACCTTCAAGTTCATTGGTGAAGCTTATATACCTATAAGAAAATTATTGATGTTCTCTTCTCTTTATCGGGTTGCCAAGGTTGAGGAGTCAAAGATGAGGAATTTTGAGGATCTAAAGCCAACAAAGGATGTTGAGTGGAAGCCAAGGAAGGACACGTACTATGCAGAGGATTTAAAGCCAAAGAAAGATGCAGAGCTGAAGCCAAGGAATAATGTTAATGGTGGGGACTTAAAATTAACAAAAGACGCTGAGCTGAGGACAAAGAATAATTCTTTCAATGGCAACGAGTTAAAGCCGGAGAAAGATATGGAATCAAAGCCAACAGAGGATATTCTTGATATAGTGGAATTGAAGTCAGTGAAGGAAAAGGAGTTAAATGCATCGAAGGATGATGAGGTGAAAACATTGAAGACCGTGGAGGATCGAAAGCTTGCCAAAGATGTGGAGGAAATGAAATCAAAACTAAATGAACTTGAGTCTAAGCTAGGCAAGGTAAGTTTGTATAACAAAGAATTATTCTTGATATTTTGCCATCATTAATTTGAACCTGTTGTCTGGCCCTTTGTATAAAGTTTCAGTAACACTAGTGGTCATTTGATTTCCAGGCTGAAGCTACCATTTCAAAACTGACAGAGGAGAGGAAGTTAAGCACTCAAGAGAGGAAGATCTTACAAGAGGAACTAGTAAGTTCTTGTCTTTGCTTTCTACTTCTGGTATATTAATGTTATATATTTAGTGTTCAATCATGTACGGTCAATTCTCCTGGTCACTTGTTTAGCGTGAACCATGATGCCACATTTGCAGATGATTTTCTACGCTCTTAGCTTTTGAACTGTTAATGATGAATGGTCATCATGTGTAGGTCCTAGAACATCTTCTCTTTCTTTCTTAGAACAGTTCAGTGATTGTCTTTTACCATTGTGATAATCCTTCTGGCTTTTACCTTCGCGTTAAATCCTCTTTTAGACCAGCTATTTCTATACTGCAATAGTGGCCTCGTTATTAGGAGATGCTGTTTGGACCAAGCACCCTCCCACTTCAGATCATTTAGGAAAGCTAGTGGGAACTTTGTAAAGATAATCAGCCACCAGAAAACCAGTTTTCTATAAAGTTAGACTTGGAGCCGAATGCAGTTTTTATCAGATTGCATCAAAACACTGTACATTTCAGTTTATGCGAAAGCCGTTTAAATTATTGACAATCAACTCCATATATTTATGCAGGCGCTATTGAGGAAAAAGACTGATCAAAGAAGCGTTCAAGTGGGATTTCCTCTGCTATTTGTCTGTATGGTAGCACTCGTAAGTGTCTATGTCGGATACCTTATGAGCCATTGACAAACAATACTCTTTCCATCTGATGCTGTTAGCCCAGCAACGATCATACAAAGTTTGTTAATAGTTAGAAATATTATAGGGTATAAATACTACTCTCCTGTTCATAGCGACTGTTTGCACAATATTTTGGCGACGGAAAATATGAAGCCAAAATTTTATTGATAATTATTATCTTTGTGTTGACATTCTTATGAAACTTATACTAGCAAATGCCGCCCGCCCAGCCTCGGAAAATTTTAACATACGGAATAAAAGATTTTATTTTATTTTTATTGTATAACAGGCTACAGCTTATTCAAACTTTAATATTCAAACTCACGTACGTCAAATATAATCTTTTAAAAATAATTATATCACATAAAAAATTTTTCCGTTAAAAAATAATCGATTATTTTGTTTCAACTCTATTTCTTTTAAAATATCACTGTTTATATATTTTTAAACGTAGGTATAAAAATATAACCTTATAAGAATCTTTTTAATATATATAAAAAAATATTTTAAAAGATTAAATATACTCTTATCAAACACATACTCGATACATCAGTATCTAATAATCACATCCAACTTACATCCACTTTTGGATGTGTGAGCCAATTTATATAAATACAAAATAAAAGGGTGACCCTACCAAAACCTCGTGCAAATCATAAAATTACATTTTAGGCTCTCTAATGTCAAACGGTGCATCAGAATGTGAACTTAGTTGTGGGAATGAATAAACATGAAGCTTTTGAGGAAAAAAGAAATCTTAAACAAAACAACCTATACATATTACGATACATAAAGGCAGGTAATAACAGTAACATACCGTGCTGGCTTCTCGCCCGGCAGCATGTTTTTCGTGACCAACTGCGATGCCACTAGTAAATATATATACTTTTTGTACATCTTGTTCAGCCGCTTCATTGCCATTGAGGTGGATTATGTTCACTCCTTTCGGTTGGGGAGCCCGGAACAAAGGGCACAAAACCCCGACCACCAAACATCGGGCGCATGAAGGCATCATCAAACTTGCGCCAGTAATGATGAACGGTGTGTGTCGGAGTAGTAAGAAGTGCACGAATGCTGGCTGGCCGCTGAACCTGAACTCCAACTAAACTATCGTCGAACGAGTTCTGACCGCTCCCAAGAAATGGTGCCTCAATCGATTTTGGAGTAGATTGGTCTGAGAGCATGCTAGTTGTTATTTTGGGATGTGGAACTAATAACCTTATTAGAGGTTTCGTCATTATACCGAAAACCTGAGCAGAACCAACAGATAAAAGACTTAGTAACATCCCCAAAGTAAAAAGCGAGATTTGCAAAGAGGTGCAAAAACATAGACCTCACAATTTAGGGTATGAGAACATGGCAAGAGAAAAATAACAAAAACACGAGACAATATGAATACAAGAGTATGTCAAAATCTATGAACCATGGATTATTAACATGCTAAAATTTATAACAATATATATATATATATATATAACACCTAATATACACTTATGACACATGAGGAGAACGTGACACGAATACACAAATTACCTGATCTACAAAGACAAGGATTTTTTATATTTTCAACAACATTAAACTCGAACCCTCAGAGACAGACAGTTTATTAAAAAACTAGGCTTTATATTGTTTGATGGCAGCTCAACCATTATGCAAATCGAACTTTTTAAGAGATTGTGTGATAATGCTCAAATAGCTAAAGATACTTGGAGAAGCAAAGGCTTTATCAACTTAAAAAATAAATTAAAGGAAAAAAAAAAAGAAGAAAAAGAAGGACAAAATGTCTTCAGTATTTGGCAGATAACATCAAGATTCTTGGCAGCTAAAAATTAAGGGAGGAGACACCTTACCACAGTGCTGAACAGAACAATGCTTATAGTGCTCGTAATCATAATTGCATTCCCTCGCAATTGAGTATGACCTCCCCTTGTAAACTGCATTTATATATTAAGTAAAAGTCTATCAGATGATATCAAATAACTAGAACACGACACAAAAAACTAACAAGAACATGACAGCAATACACAGATGCATCAAAAGTTATATAAAATACCTTAAACAAGATTATGACACAGGAAAATAATATGAACACAACACAGATATATGGACTGCCATATCTAATATCAATCAACTAAATCTCCTTACTGCCCCTTACTTTATTTCCGTCTCCTTTTTCCTCTCATTCTATCATTAGTATTTGAACTTATTTCCAGACACAAATCAAGCATTTTTGAATTTCCTTATAATCTTCTAGCCAACTTTAATACATCCAAGCTCCTTTTCTGTGATGTGCAATAAAAAAGCTTTCATTTTAAATGAAATAAGATTATTAAAGCCTTTACCTGGTTATATGCAAGTGCCATAGATACAGCACCTCTCATGAGACCAGCCCACCATATGATAATCTAAACAAAGAAACATGGAGAAATAGTAAGTTCAAATAACATCATTAATTAATTTGGAAGCAAAAAGTTAACACCATGAACACGTACTTGCTGCCTAAAGCTGATTTTTTCACTAGCTGATTTCTTTGCTAAGTTGGATAAAAATGACAGGGGAAACACAAAAGCTGCTCTTCCAGCCATAATCAGAGCTAGCAGCACGGCACTAACGGCAACTGACGTTCCAGGGCTGAAAAAAGGAGATCAAACACAAAGAAAAACATCAGCTCAATCAGTGAATGGAAGTTATTTCGTACAAGTTGCACAAGAGAAAAAAGGAAATGGAAATGGAAAAGAAAATCTGAAAAAAGAAAAAAAAATATATAACTATATAAATATATATATATATATATATATCTGAAGCAGCAAGTCAAGACAAAAATGACTCATTAATTTACACTTTTACCAAAATCTAGTTAGAGTACTTCCTAGCACGTGCAGAGAACATACCTATCACTTACAAATCTCCATTTCTCAATGTCCAAGGCATCCATGCCAACATAAAGAAATATAAAAGTCTCAGCGACAAACGACAACGTAGCAAAAGCATGCCTGTGTTTAAACAAAAGAACTGAATCAATTGAGGCATACAAAGACTTAAAATTGGGATTTTTTTTTTCCTCCTAATATCAATGACACATGATCTTTATTGCCCTAAAAAAACAATATGCAGGAGACATACTTTGTAGTTACTCTTGAACTCTCCGTAACATTGTGCCAGGTATAATGTGACATCACAATCCCACAGAAGAATACAGTGAGAATGCCACTCAAATAGAACAGCTGTTAGGGAGGCAACATTAGAGTCAGTTAATAAACACACTAACCATCAAAGTTAGAATGCAAAGAAAGAGTCTTACTTCAGCCATGATATATGAAAGGTATGCCATAAGCATCATAAGCGCAAACTCACGATCTGTTGAGTGCCTGAATCATGTTAAAATCAAGTACATTCAATAATTAGTTCTAGACTTCAAAAACATTTTACCATCAACAGTATAAATTCATGTTCAGTTGAAGTCCTCTGTTAAGTAAATTTTTCAGTACGACAAATGATTGGAACAAACTACTTTGGTGTAAACCTTCATTCCCTGGAGCAGGAATAGATTCTTATAGAAGTATTTCAAGGTTGTTTGATGCATAGTATACAATTATTGAAACTCAAGTTGATAAGAAAACCCAGATTGCATCAAAAACATACCTGCCAAAGTACAACTTTTTGATGATGTAAGCACTTAACAATCCAACCTGTAAGGAAAAGAAAAATATAACACCTTGGTGGACGTGAGGTATTCACAGAATGAATCAGAAGTGTATGAAAAGATACTTACAGCCACTCCGAGCAGAGTGCTTGCTAAAAATAAATACAAAAAGCTGCCAATAAACTCCAGAGCAATTCTATGATTGATATTAGTGAGGTCAAAACTCTGGATTGCATTGAAAAGCACCACCGATGTCGCATCATTTACAACACCCTCTCCGAAAACCAGACTGTAGAGTAACGGAGTCTCATCCTGATTAAGCACCTGCACCATCAGAAACAGCTCCATTTTAGCAAGTTTGATATACTAGTCGTTTCAATTCTGAAAAGCTACTACAATTTTAATTTATGCATACCTGCAGTGTGCAAACAGAATCTGTTGCAGCAAAGATTGCACCAATTGCTGACAATTATAGGGAACAATAGTAAAACATCAGAACATGAACACAGCCATTTTGGAAAATAAGGAAGCAATAAGGGCAAGTACCTAGAAAATCTCCGATATCCAAGGAGCCAATGTCCATTTTCTTGAAGAAGTTAATAACACCTGTTTGAAGCATCAGAGTTGCAATTACAACCAGCAAATTAGTCTTGGCAATACTAGGACATACATCAACAATTTAAGCCAACCAATAAGACTGTCAATTCCTACCCACAAAAAACGAAAGAGAAAAGAAAAGAAATTGTATCTGCACTGCCGTAAAATGTATCCATAAAGTCAACAGAAATACCTAAAGATATAATTGTCCAAGATATTAATGTACCAACAGCCCCAAACAGCATGATGGTGATGAAGTTGCGGAAAAATTGCTTCTTTTTTACCTGAAAGCTGGCAGAGAAAGCAGAGATCAGAAGGCTTTAGGACGTCAAATAATTAACAAAATGCAGTCTTCATTTTTACTCAAACAAATTTAAGGAAAAAATAAGCCTTAATCATACAAAAGACACATGTTTTCCTCTGTTTACAGTATTGAAAACATGGGTAAATTCTCAATGTACTCAAGTTAAAGCCAGAATATAGAACAAGGAATAGGCATTTAAACACAATAAAGTTTCACATTGGACAAGTGTTGCATATCCATCTATTTTACCTTTTATAAGCTAAACAAACTATCTCCATATTTTCCATTCAAAAGAGAAATGAAAAAGGAGAGAACATACTTACCCAGCATTGAATATAATGGGGGGCAGAAGATAAATAAAGAAAAGATCTTCACTGAAGACTAAAAGATGTGAGCTTTTACCCCCACTCGTCAACAAAATAACGACACCAGTACAAACACCCTGCCAATAAAATCAATTACATCAAATCTATCAGACAAGCAAAACACAAAAACCAAGCAATCAAAACTTGGCTGAATTGTTCATAAAAGAGTAAATCCACGCCAACTGATGTCAAAAGAGAAACTCACAATGAGAAGGGCAGTGATTGATTCGTTCATCCATCTATTCTCCTCCAAAAGATGACCAATCACAATACAAGCACAAAGAAGCGCGACGAATAGGTTCATAGAGACCACAGACGCATGGTCTGAAGTAGATAGTGTCTGCAACTTAGTAAAGACAGCGGCTAACTGCGGTGCCACCATATTGAACTCTTTTTTTTATTGTAACAACCGAATGCTTGAAACTGAAAGAAGTTATAGTCCAGACCTTTAAATCTAAATTTTCCTTCAACACTGTGAATCTTCGAAAATTTTTATGTCTCTGAACTGTCCATTTCAAGAACTTTTGAATCTTATAACCCTTAAGAACTCTGCATTACAAAAAACCAAAGAGTTAGAACACATATCTTCGCGTATTCATTCAGAAAATCTATTTTTTTTTTCCGATTTTTAGTCTTTATGTTTTTTTTTCTCTTGTGGCTGGCCTTCGTCTTGAACTCTTATGTAGAATGCTGAATATAAAGATAACTCGAATTATTCAGAAAATCCGAAAAAAAAATTATTAATTTTAATTATATAATGATAATAAAAATGTACGAAGGAAGAAGAAAGGTGAAGAATTTAGAAACTCTTTTCAGTTACGGAAATTAGTTATTCAAAAGAATTTCCTATCTGGAAAAAAAAAAAAAAAGCAAAAAGAAATACTATTCTGCTCCTTTCCTTTTTTTTTTTTTTTTCCTCTTTCATTCCTCCACTTTCTCATCAACCAAACATCCATAAAAACACTCACCAAATCGAGTTGAAGGAGCAAGAACAACATGCATAGAGATCGCATTTATAATTATATTTCATCTTTTTTGAAACCTTTTTACAGCTATTTTTGCGATTTTATTGGATCAGAACAGCAACACAACTAAAAGAAAAAAAATCAAATTTGTTCTCCTCTTTTTATTTCTTTTCCTCACATTATCTCAGCAACCAGACATCCAATAAAAAACTACAACTTACCGAGTCGTTTTGGAGAATCAACAGCATGCAGCAACGAAGCATTCTTGTTTCAGCTCCTCTCAACTGTTTTTTTTCTCTCTATGTTTGCAGACAACTAGTGATTTTATCGAATAAAAACAACACGCTGTTTCGTGAGGCTAGCGAAATTGGTGCACTGTTCTGAACTTTTTTCCCACGGGAATCTTCTACTCTCCCACCAATCTCGAAAGAAATTGCCGCAATTTTCCCCTCTTTTTTCCAGCCTAAAATTTTCGCTTTCAATGAGAGAGAAGCAAACAAAATCAGAGAAACTGCTGAATTTTTTTTTTTTTTTTAGATATAGAACGAAGCTTTTATTTTACAAGAAAACTCTAGAAATTAAAAAAGAAAAATATATATATATTTACAGGTAGAGAGAGAAAAAGGAGAGGCGTATTACGCGGGTGATTGATTAACACAAAGAAATACAGTAAACGGAAAAAAATTTTAGTGTAAAATTGAATTGGAACTGTCCGATTTATTGACGGATTTATTCAGAGTGAATCACGTGGCTTTGACGACAGTTTTCATGGTGAAACTGGATGTAGGGAAATATAGTATCTGAGAGACGGAAATTGTAACGCACGTTAACAACTTGACCACTCCCTCCTTTTGGAAATGGTTCAAAATTAGTTACCTTGATAAAGCAATTCCGAAAACAAAGGGAAACTAATGATTGAGTGCAAATAATTAGTCTACTAATCAATTTTGTCATCGTAATTAATATGTTTAATCAATACAAATCTATTGATTTAATACTAAAATTTCTTAAAAATCAATCAATAAAAAAAGAAAAAAGAAAATTTTCAAATAGCAATATAATTGAAAAATTAAAAAAAATAACTTCATATTTATTACAATAGCGTGAAACTTAAAAAGAAAAAGAAATATTAAATAATATATTAAACAAAAAATAATCTTATTTTTTTATAATAAAAAAAGAAAGTATAGGACTGCAGTAACATGAGTAGCTCAGTAGAATTAGGAAAATAATTAGTACAATAATATTGTTATTATTTAATTAATTACCAATTAGTGTAAGTGTTGCAGTTGCATGTGATCTGATCCGATCTAATGTTTTTAAGACTATTTTTAGCTTCGAATCAAAAGAAGTCTCAGACACGGGCAACCTCACACCTTTTTTCCGATGGCGTTGTTCCTTCACGGATCTTAACCATAAAGTTGTTTGGCTTTTTGTTTCTTTTTATCTACTATATACTTTAATCTTTATTTTTACCTTACTACTTTTCCTTTTTTTTTTTTTTGCATTACTAATAAAAATTACAATCACCATTAAATAATTTTGTAAATATAAAGTATAATTATTACACCAACGAATTCCTTGAGTTGGAATGGCCTTTTTTTTATCAACTAGTTTTCAATTTTAGTGGAATAAAACACTTAAAGAGTCAAATCTTGAATGTGTTGTTATTATTTATTTGAAGATCGTCTTCAGATCTATAGTTCTAAATTGAGGTATTTAAGCATAATTTTTATTCGGCGCAAATTAAGTTATTATTTTTTTTAATAAAAAAATATTTTTATTTACAATTATTAAAAAATTTTAAATATCTTAAAATTATTTTAAATAATAAAAAAGTAAAAAAGAATTTAAATAAAAATCTATTAATTTTGAGCAAGAAAAATATTTTTAATAGAATTTTTTAATCTGAATTATAAGTTAAACATCTATCAAATATTTTTAATTTATATTTAAAAATAAATAAATGAATAAAATACGTGATGATTATTTTATTTTATTAATAAAATTAAAAAAATTATATTATAAGTATACCTAATAATAATTAGGTAAAATCTTGAAAATATCCCCACCATCATACGACACTTTTGTTTTTTTCTCCATTGAATTGCCACGGTACATTGAATCGAAGATATTTTTAAGAAATGTTTTGCAATAATTAGCAAAACTGCTATAGCACAGTGTAACGGAGTGCTTAACACGTAAAGATATTAAAATTCAATTTTGATTTGGCAACTTCCACGCCTATATAAATTATATAAAAATTGTTTTTTATACATTAAAAATGCAACTTTTTAATTTTGTAAGGAAAATTATTTTTTAAAATATATTTATTAAATATATTTTATTTAATAATTTTATTTATAAAATTTAAAAATTTATTAATAATTCGTTTGAAAACATGGATTTAGGTTAAAGGTTTTAGATTTGATTTAAAAAATTTTAAATTTTTTTAGTTGGATGTTAAAAATAAAAAAAATAGACTTAGATTTGTTTAAATTCAATAGCAATTCAAATTTAAAATTTAAAATTTTTTTAAAGTGAGAATTTAAAAAATTACTTATTTATTGTTGTTTTATCCCTTAAAAAGTAAAAATTAATTTTTATTTAAATCGTAATTATCTAAAAAAATTAACTTCATAAATTTGAAATTTATAAATTTTAAATCTAAAATTTAAAAATTTAAATTTTCAAATGCAATGAATACATATACATAGAGAGAGAGAGAGAGAGAGAGAGAATTATTGGCCTATATATTGGTGAGTTTTTAACCAAGGAATAGAGTTAAAAAATGCTGCTTGTCATATTTATTTACTTTTATAAATATACATTAAAGATAAAAAAATTATCTTATACACTAATAATGAACATTTTAGATTATAGATATAAATATATACATGAGTTTAATTTTATAAGGAGGGATCCATTTATATACTAATATAAATTAAATTAGTTTTATATATTTTTATAATTTTTTATACTGTTAATATTTTGATATATTGATCATCAAATTTAGTAATATAATTATACTTGTTGTGCATAAAAAAATTTGAATCAATCTAATATTCGCATTATATCGATTGAAAATATCATTTTTCAACATATAATTAAGGGTTAAAAGTTTTCTTTTACACCAAACAAAGAGTTAGATATATTTAATTTACTCAAAACTTAACTTGATTGATTTAATTGAATAAAATATGAAATATGAAAATCGAATTAAATAAATATTCATTAAAATTATAAAAAATTTTAAAATTAATTTAATTTTATATGAATGTAAATGGATTCTTTTTTTATTTTTATAACTTTTTATTAATTAGATTTTTAATATACCTACAAAATTATTTTTAATTCAATTACATTTGTTATCCCGTTTATCTCGTTTATGAAAATCTAAAAGCATTTTTGGGTATATATTTAAGCCTAAAGTTTTGACTAGATTGATGATTGGGATGTTGTTCTTATCAACTTATAATCTTCAAAATAATCAAAGCCATACATTTTGTACATAAGCTGTCTATCATATGATAATGATATCATTATAGATCCATAATTGTTTATAAGTTTATTGACTTAATTAATATTTATATTTCTATATTATAATTAAACTGATATTTTATGAATGGTCATTTTAATATTGTGGTTTAGATCTAATATTGGATGTAATTACGAAAGCTTATCATAATTATAATATATCATAGGTTTTAGACTTGATTAACATTTATAGCTATATATTATAATAACAAGCAATTTCTAAATAAAGCACTGATATTTTATGAACGATAATTCTTATGTTATGGTTTAGATCTAAAATTGAAGAAGTCCTCATGCAATAATTATATAAAGCTTATCATAATTATTATATCATCGACCGCACTTCCCCTGAATTAAAGCGTGTTGACTTCTTGTTGTCATCATAGTCGTGTATATATATATTAATTAAAAGCACTCTCTCTCTCTCTCTCTCTCTCTCTCTCTCTCTCTCTCTTATCTGAATGATGCCCCTTATATTAGGGTTTAGATCTAAAATTGAAGAAGTACGAATGTGGTTATAAAAGCTTAACACAGTGTTAAAAATTTAGATTTTAACTTAAAATATTTGAAATTAGGTTTTGAAATTAATAGGGAAAATTTTGATTCTTAGGATATATTATCTATATATGTCAAAATTTTAAATATAATAAATGAGTTATTTTTATCATTTCAAGCTATTAAAATACTCGATCAACCTTTTTAATATAACACCGAAACTCTTAGAACTAGAATTTTGATAACCGTTTTTCTTTTTAGAATATTATCTCTGCTTAATATTTTATTATCCATCATATGGGTATTGCCGCTTCTATCATTTTTAGCTTGCACAAAATTTTTATATTTAGATCAACGTATAAACTTATTAATTACTTATTAAATTCGTAGAGCGAAAACATGTTAAATTTTAAAACTACAACAATTGATTGTTTTCTATTAATTTAAAGTTTTTCCATCATTTAATCAAAAAGTACTAATAGCAAACTTTTTACAATAATTGATTATTGTCCGTTCTATAAGTGCTAGATTATGGATAAGATAAGAAAGAACGAGATGTGACTAGCCAATTAGGCAACTAGTGCTGGACTATTTGCTCTTTTAATATATTGGGCTTTCTCTTGGAGCCTTAACCCTATTACCAATTCAGATCCAAGAGACCAGAAACGGTACTTCCTCGCCCGGCCGAAAATGGTCTTTTTGTTTTAACTCCAACCTTTACTATTGGGATGATTTGGTTAGGCATTTTGTTTTTCTTTTTAAAAAATCAGAAGTATTAAGCATTAACAATCCAAATCCTCCAGAATCCGAAGGTTTGAAGCCCAAACAACCCCAGAAAAAAAAAAAAAAAACGTAAAGGAGAAGCGGATCCCGTGGCTCAAACAAACAACCGACGTTGTTGACATTCCTCCTTGCTTTGGGCCCTTTTTGTCGCTTTGTTATGGCCGCTCCAAATACTACGTGGCTTCGACCTAATACCCCTATACAATAAAATCTCCGACTCGTTGATGTTCGACCAAAAATCTCCTTTCCATAAACCCCTTCCAGTTGCAGGGGGATCGTATGCAGGGGTTTTGGATTTCTTCTCGAAAACACTGAAAGTTCCTTTTTTGAAGGGGGGAAGAAAGCAATGGAAAATTCAAACCCTCGAAGCAATTTGCGTTGCCATCACTGCGCTGGTCCTCTTTCTAAAGAGATGGTAATACTAATAATCTTTACATGCGTCTTTGTTTTTCTTTTTCAATTTTTTAATTTAATTTTTTTGGTTTAATGGTGCAGGAAACAAGTGAATGGACTGTTGCTCCACTTGTGAGGGATAGTTTTTCTATGGTAAAAATTCTCAATTTTTTTTTTTTTTTACAAAGCGGGGATTTGGGATTTATCTGCTGATGTTATTTGGAGCCTTTTTTTTGGCCTTCTTTGATCAGTTTTTGGAAAATTGGATACTTTTTTATTCAGTTTTTTATTTATTTTTTATTTTGGGTGTTTTTATATTTTGGAGGAGGGTGGCTTAATTTGTGTGTTTATGGTTGTTACTTTAGATTGGCTCTGCTGTTGGTGGCACTACGAGCGCATTCTACGGGTTCAACCATGGTATATAGTTCTGTTTCTTCTTTCTTTACTTCTTGGATGTTGTTCAGTTCATATGATTTGATTATATATCTGTAACTTAAGTTTTTATATAACTCTCTTGGCTTCTTCAATGACTAATCTTTGTAAAATGCCCTCTTCAAACTTTTGCCTTATTATGAAAGGAGTTTCTTTTACGAGACAGTTGTTTCCAGTTATTTCATAAGAGTCAATTTTCGAATAAGTCTTTGGTATTCAATGTTTTCTGTCAAGGTTTGGTTTTTAAATGATGCAACCCCTTGTTTAACTTAAAAATTGCATAGTTCAACCAGACTGACCTGAAATTCAATTCCTGCCTGCTCCTGGGAGTAAAACTTGGTGGTGCGCCAGTACTTAAAGTTCCATGTTAGACATTCTATTCAACGCCATATATGAAAAATGTTTCACTTGTCCTTCCTTTGGAATATTAATCATGAACTTATTATGTGGGTATATTGCTATTATCTATTTGTGCACAACTATGCATAGTTATTGCTTTTTGATGTCTGTTTGACATTCTCAATAACTCAAGAAAAGTTATTTATGATGCCCCACACGTAGAGTACTGAGTTTAGTTTGCCTTTCTGACTTGAGTTTTTTTTTTTTTTTTTTTTGGGGTGCAGTGATGCCAATAGTCAGGAGGTGTATAAAGGGACCCATGTGGGTGCATTTCCTTCTTGGTGTAAGTTCTTTATGTGACAAATCTCTTGATTTATCAATGGTTTGTTTTGAGTTCGTCTGCAATCTCCAGGCTTAGGTTTGCCTTTCAGCAAAGATTCATATTTGGTAATTATACAACTTAATTTATAGTCCCCCCACCTTCGCATAAACTCTGTCTAGAGAGAAAAAGAGCTAATTGAACTTACCTTTCGTTAAAAGCTTTTCAGTTTTGTGGAAGATTTTCCAAGGTCTCTCAAGTGCTACTGCCCTCCTTTCTTGTGCTCATCAATGAACTGTTTTTTATTACTTGGACTTGTGGCCTGAAAGTTGGTTTCACTTTGCTGCATTTTAGACTCCTTCCCTCGATAATGATAAATGATAAGATGTAAACCGTCCTTGTTTAGTTGCTGCACCTTGTTGGTAACTATGACCAGGTCGATGGTGATTACTGCCCATTAATGCTTTGGATGGGTTTTTTTGTCAAGGTTAACTCATTTTCATGTTCTTCTGGTGCTGCCTGCGTGTTAAAAACCAATTGGTTTTTGGCTGTTCTGGCTGGTTCACCATTAATCTTCCAATCTTCTCATCCATAAACATCATTTAGGCTGAACTTTTCTGTACTGCATACTATGCTCATATTTTCTTCTGAATGAAAAGGATAACTTACGTAATTCTTCTTTATTTACAAGCAGGCACCGCCAGTGATAGTCTTCTCGTCTGCTTGTGCAGGGTTGGCAGGTTAGAAAATCTCTTCAATGGCTATCTCATTTATTTTTTACTTAAATTTATTTTGAGTCTTTCTTAACAAGACTATTCTTTGCAGAAAAAAAATTATTTCTTTTTAAATTTTCATTTCTTCTTTTCATGTTTGCCCAAGCTCCTTCGGTATCACATTTAAATATGTGTTTCTGTCAATAGGTTGCTAGCCAGTAGATTGCTGTTTTGTAATTGAGATGTTGAAGAATGTCTTAGAAAACTGTGTGCTTCAAAGGATTTCCTGATATCCACCTCCCAAAGTATTTGACAATTCGTTATGATTTTTGCAGGAATGCCTTGGTACTTCACTAGATGTAGTTAAGAAATTGTCAACAATCTATTGTTTTAACTTCCCTTGCCTGAAATCCACCTTGGAGAGATCTTTTTTTTTCTTTTAATCGCCACTATCACCCTGCTAGTGGCAATCTTAATTTGTCAGGACTCAAGATCCATGTTGAATTTATATTTGGAAGTCCAGCAAACTAGTATCCAAGTTTTGTCAATCTGTCTTGGTTGCGCTTCTTCTGCCTTTATTGGGTAAATAATTTGTCAGTAGTTGAAGCCTATGACAGAATACTAATGGCAAGTTATTGGTGGGTTGTTTGTTTAACATTCAGTAATCTGCATTGAATATGTACTATCCATTCGGTCAAAAGATGAAATAGGATTATAATACTATCCTTGTGAAATCTTGCTTCATCAAATTTTATTTGCTTGGACTTACATGTTCACCGCATGACAACTCTGATGGTATCTCGTTTGGAAAAATCTGCAGGTGGTGCTGTTCCGGCCCTTGCTCAACTTGTTTCTTCCTCTTACCATGCTGCGTTCTCATCTTCTTCGTTGCCTCCATCTTCAGAGGATGATAAGATGCACAAGTCCAGGACTAACTCAACTTTGTAATTATATTATGCATGCATAGCATCTTTTATTCATATATTTTGCTTTTCTGAGAGAGATACATAGAGGTTTGCCTGTGCCTAAGCCCATTATGTTGAAATGTTCTAATGTTTCAGGGCACAAGCTTTTTCCTATTTTGAGTCATTTTGTAATGGAGGTTTATGTTGATAATTAATCCTTTTTTTTATGCTATGAGTATTATTTATGTTATATAATAAAAGGGTTTTTCATTTTTTTTTGACTGAGTATTATGTTAAATAAACTGGTTCTTCACTTTTGCATAATCATTTAGTTAAAAACATTTGTTGAAGAACTCTACTGCTCAAGAAAAGGGAAGTTTTAAAATATTTAAAAGCCCCTAATCAGGGTTCGGCCTGCATTCAAAATCTTTTCATGATTGCTTCCATAAGTATTTAATGTTAGGGGTTTTGATAGAGTGTGCTTGTGTCAAAGCTCATCATGGACGTGGATTCATGAGGAGCTTTGACTTGCTGACATCTACTTGCATCATCCTGAGTGGCTAGAGAGTCTACTTATTTTTTTAGTCTTTGTTGCTCAGATTTTTCGGTTCTTTTAGAGTATTCATATATGATATTTGCATTTGATCTATACTTGGATATGGGTTTAAGGATACAGTCTTTTGATTACATGAAAAAAAATTAGGAGTATTTAAACATAGTCGTATTAGACACATCTATGTTTGATACTCACACTCTAGTTTGGTCAACTTAGCTTGGTTGGTTATCTGATTGTGCTCCATGTTACCTTTTAGGGTAGCCAACTGGTATCTGTCTCTGAGCGAGGTTCATGTAATAGCTCTAGTTTCTCCCAAAGGGTGGATCAGAAACTTGAATCTGATTGCAATTTGCGGCCAGATAAATACCAAATATTTTTGGAAAATGCAAGAATTGAGACATGATATCATGGTCTTGTCTGGTCTTTGTTTTGTAAAAGCATGTTGAATCTATTACATGAGTGGAATTTATTCAGGCTCTCTGCTGTTAATGGTGCCTGCATTTTTTTTCTTTTTGGGTCTAGTACTAATTTAGCATAAAATCATTTGGTTGGGAAAGGGCTAAAAGTTATACCAGACAAAAATCAAAATAATTTATGATGATACTGAGAATATTATAACAAATGGGGGACAACAAAGCATTTATGGGTTTTTTTTTTTTTTAATGCTTATAGGCTTCATTGCCAAAGTGCCAGATTGCCAACTTTTATTTGTAGTTAGAATGCAGATTTCAGAATGACTTCTTCATGGGTAAGGAAAGGGTACGTAAATATCAATATTTTAATTACAGACTGATTAAATATTAACTGATTATATGAATTTCAAATTCACTTCTTTGTGGATTTTGTTAAAGATTAAGATACACTTTTTAAAGTTAATTATTATGTTAGTATCGTAATAATATTGTATTTTAAATGCAAAAGCTTTTGACGACAATATTAATGAGTGTCTGTCTTCGGGTAGGACAGTTGATCAGTTTTTCAGCACTTTGGTCCTGCAGGTTTTTAATACCTTTCACTTTCCAGTTTCCACTTCATCTGAAAGATGCTGAATTCTTAGCATTTAAAGTTTGTGTATTTTTGTTATTGAAAAATTATAAGAATGTTTGATTTCCCTTCTTGAAGGGGAAGAACTTAGTTCAAGATTTTGATGCCTTTGAGACAGTTCCAAAGAATACGAAAAATTAGCAAATTTTATTATTTTAAACCTATAACATTTACGCGGGATCTTTTGAAAGTAAGAAATAAATTATATTTATTAAGTTAATAGACTTATTTAAGGATCAAACTACTTACTTAATTTATATTGAATTAAATTTAAATATGATATTTAGTTATTCAAGTCAATCCAATCTTTAATCTATTCAATAAATAAAAAAATCAATATTAATATTAAAATAATATATTAATATATTTAAATAATAAAATTTTTAAAAATATTTTGGATTGGGACCCATCTCAATGCGATTATTCCTTCCTAGTATTGATTGTCACGAAAAACACCAGTTAACAGAAGGACGTAAAACTTAAACCATTTTTTTTAACCTCCAAGGAATTCCGACTTTTACTTTAAACAAGAACTCTATACAAACCAAAACTTCAATTGAAATCCACTTATAAGTACCCTAAATCCCTCCCAAAAAAAAACCTGCCATTGACCCTACCTCACAAAAACGTAAACCCTTTTTTTTTTGGTTTAATCTCTCTCTCTCTCTCTCTCTCTCTCTCTCTCTCTCTCAGTGTAATGGAGAACGTGCTAAACGCTGAAAAGGTCATGGGGAGGCCAAAAACAAAGATCGTTTGCACCTTAGGACCAGCTTCGAGGTCGGTTAAGATGATTGAGAAGCTTTTAAAAGCTGGCATGAACGTTGCTCGTTTCAACTTCTCGCATGGTTCCCATGCATACCACCAGGAAACCTTGGATAATCTGAAGACTGCCATGCTCAACACTGGCATTCTTTGTGCTGTCATGTTGGATACCAAGGTACCTTTTTTTTTTTTTAAACTCCCGTTTATATATGGTTTGTTTTTCTTTAGTTTTTTTTTTTTTTTTCCTCCCATCAGTTTCTTATTTTAGCATGCGTTTGATTTATGGATTGTTACTATGATTAATGGCGTAAAGTTTTTGGTTTGGTTTGAATTGCAATCCTTTCTTTCTGATTGAACTTTAAAAAGGTAGTGGTTTCCTCGTGTTCTCCACTAAAAGGCAATTAATTTTTCTTATATTCAAACTGAATGTCATGCTTCGAGTTAATCTTTTAATTTAAAAATAGCTTTTTTGCTGTTCAGTGAATATATTTTATTTCAGAAAACCATTACCTTACTGCATTGTCGTCTTTTTGTCTTTTCAAGGATAATGCTATAGCATGCAGTTACTCTGCTGGTAGGATTTTAGAAACTGAATGGCATAATCTTGGGAATTTGTCCTGACAATGATATTTTTTAACAACTTCTGTAAATATTTCAGGGACCAGAGATTCGAACTGGCTTTTTGAAAGATGGGAAACCCATACAACTCACTCAGGGTAAAAAGATTACAATCACCACCGACTATAGCA
The DNA here is from genome assembly GCA_038382065.1 of Adansonia grandidieri. NCBI lineage: Eukaryota > Viridiplantae > Streptophyta > Magnoliopsida > Malvales > Malvaceae > Adansonia > Adansonia grandidieri. The sequence goes on from JBBYHK010000005.1 coordinate 6,508,888, forward strand.
TAAAGGGTGATGAAAATCTGATATGCATGAGTTACAAAAAGTTGGCTGAAGATTTGAAGCCTGGGGGTGTTATTCTGTGTTCTGATGGGACAATTACACTCACTGTCCTGTCTTGTGACAAGGAATTGGGGTTGGTCCATTGCTGTTGTGAGAACTCTGCAGTTCTGGGGGAAAGGAAGAATGTCAATCTTCCGGGGATTGTGGTTGATCTTCCAACCTTAACAGAGAAGGACAAAGAGGATATCCTGCTATGGGGTGTTCCCAATAAGATAGATATGATCGCCTTGTCTTTTGTTCGTAAAGGTTCGGACCTTATTGAAGTCAGAAAGCTGCTGGGGGAGCATGGGAAGAACATTCTTCTCATGTCAAAGGTTTGTCATTTGTTTAAGAGACAATGAGACTTGTAGAAAACTATCCTGACAATTAATGGCATCTTAATGTGTTTTCCTCCGTTTTTAACATATTTTGTCATGGATTGGCAGGTTGAAAATCAAGAAGGGGTTATCCATTTTGACGAAATTCTAGCAAATTCAGATGCATTTATGGTTGCAAGAGGTGATTTGGGAATGGAGATCCCAATTGAGAAGATATTCCTGGCTCAGAAATTGATGATTCTTAAGGCCAATATACAAGGAAAGCCTGTGGTAACTGCAACTCAGATGCTGGAGTCTATGATCAAATCCCCAAGGCCTACTCGAGCTGAAGCTACCGATGTTGCCAATGCAGTTCTTGATGGTACCGACTGTGTGATGCTAAGTGGAGAAACTGCTGCTGGATCATACCCTGACCTTGCTGTTCAAACCATGGCCAGAATTTGCATGGAGGCAGAAAACTTTATAAACTATGGAGATCTTTTCAAGAGAATGATGGAAACTGCACCAATGCCTATGACCCCATTAGAAAGTCTGGCCTCCTCTGCTGTAAGGACAGCCGATTGCATTAAAGCATCTTTAATTTTGGTCCTAACCAAAGGTGGAACCACAGCAAAGCTGGTGGCAAAGTATAGGCCAAGTATGCCTATTTTGACCATGATCATCCCAGAGATAAGAACAGATTCCCTTGAATGGTCATGCAGTGATGAAGCTCCAGCAAAGCATTGCCTAATATTCAGGGGTCTGATCCCAGTTTTGAGCTCCGGCTCTGCAAAAGCTTCCTATGATGAGTCTACCGAGGAAACAACCAAGTTCGCCCTTCAATATGCAAAGACGAATAGGCTTTGCAAACCTGGAGATTCAGTTGTGGCATTGCACCCTTCAGTGATTAAGATCTTGACAGTTTGATAGGGAGACTGATTGCAATTTTGCGGCTTCTAACTATTTGATACCTTCTTTTTTAAGTTCAGTTTTATAAATTTTTATAAACAAGTTTCGATTGAGTGTTGGAAAATTTTTCCCAATCTCAATATCCTCCAAGCAAAAAGACACTCCACATTGTCTTCTACAGTAACATTTGGCATTGCTTCAACTGCTTTCTGTGCTGCTGGGTCTCCATAGCAGTTGGCTCATTCTGTGATAAATATACTGCAATAAAAGATCCCAACCAGGTCCCATTAGGTAATCACCAAAAGAGCTGGCAGCCCTATGACTTGAGTTTGGACCACCAAATGAACTTTGAACAATCAAGGCCTCATCATTGAATGGATAAAATAAGATCATTCTACCTCTCCTATCCCTACCATTTTCAGAACTCACTGATTCAAAATCTGCTGCATTACGCAAATCCTGAGGCATCCGCAGAGCTTCTCCTCCTCTCCCTCGTAATCAGGGATTCAAATTTTCTTCCTAGTTCGTCATCCAATGCATCATGTGAGTAGTTGTTATGATCGATTTGCTCCTGCCTACAGTACCCAACTGCGAAGAACCTAAACCCCCAATCAAACCAAGCAAGGTTGGAGGCCAATGGGAAAGATTGTTCACTGATCCTGAATCAATGCCTTGGGTGTTGGGGTAATGTCTTGTGCTGGTCATTTCTTCCACAAATCCGATGATCTCGTGGTCTATCGTTGGATTCACCATTTGAGAGCACATGTAAATACAAATGCCTATCCACCATCCGACCCCCCATCTTTCCCTGTAACCTACTTCAAAGTCCTAGGAATATGAAGAAAGAAAAAGGGCTAAAAAGAAGAAAACAGTAAAACCAACCCCGAACAAGTTTCTTCCAATGGAAAAATAAAACCCCACTGAAAATATCCATTTATGGGCCTATGATTGGTCTGCCTACTACAGCACGAAGAATCAAAGTGTTTATTTAACGGGAAACATAGTTCATTTCTCTTCCAATGTGGATTGAATTAAATATCTTGTTCTCATAATAGTCATAAAGTACCAAAAAAATTTTAATGTTTATCAGTAGGGAAGAAATGAATGCTTTATTACTTCTTGGATGTAGAAGAATTATAATTTGAAATCTACCTTTCACAAACCATAAAACGATTAAACAATGTGGAACATGTCAAACAAGAACGTAATACTTTATCAGCAACTTAAGCTTAAAGGACGATACAATGACTAAAAATCATTTTTTGGATTATAGGGCCTTTCAATCAGTAAAACGTTCGCGCTCCAATCCTCGACAACATTAACCATCATTCCAACGTTTGGATTCGTTCAAAACCCTCCTACGTTAATTGCAGACAATGCTCCAGGCCCGAAATGTTGCGCTCCGCTCGGCTGGCGCCCCAGAGCCCGACTACCCAATTGAGATAGGTGGGCTGTCGACCCAAAAATAAACACTTTCTAACAGATGAACTACACGTCCGCGTATCAAAAATTAAGCAGCCTGGTGATGTGGGATAAAAATGAAAAACGTTCTATAGAGTCCTGAAGAAACTCAATTGTGCATCAAAGAACGATGATCATAGCTTATGGTATTAGCTCCTGATGATTTCATCATGGCTTTATCCTCAAATCTTCCTTCAAGGCCATTTTATTCAAGAAATAATGAGGACTCTAGAAAAGAACCATATCCTTGAAACATATTCATCCATAATTTAAGTACTTGTCTTATATTTTTCGACTGAGGATGGAACATGTTAACCATCACAACTTATGCCATGTTGCATGATGAAATCTCTGATGTCAGCTTATCTCCCTCTATTGTTTAATTGGTGTTTGAATCATCAAAATTTCACTCATTTTCATTATGATGATCGTGTCTTGGCATAACCATCTTTACAGCCAACCAAGAATATTCTCTGTACAATACTATCAAAGATAATATAAGCAAAGTCACAGAGAGGAAACAACAAAGGGCATCACTTTCTCGTCCTGGGAAAGACAAGCTTTGGCCTTGTAAATCCTTGTGCCTTGTATACTTTTCTTTTTTCTTACTAACTTTCTTAGTTTATTCATATTATAAGAATCAGAAAAGCCAGTTTTCTGGAAATTGTCTGTTTCTTGTGAATCTGAGCAAACTAATTCTATGCGTATTCATTCAAATATTCACACATTTAGGACCTCAACAAAGTATTTTCAAACTATGCATAGCCCCCTGTTCATTAAAACAGATTTATCCCTTGACAATTTGTAAATAAACTGCAATCTTTTAAACAAACTCGAAATCAAACATTTGGAGAACATTAAAAATGAAACATACATAAGGAACCTCCATCACACCTTAAATAAGAACCTTTAATTTCTATATTGAGACAAAAAAAACCTTCATCAGAAATAAGCCACTACTATAAACCTTCCAAGTCCGTTGAAAACCCAAAAACATGACTGGAAAGAGCTGGCCACGTTCTTATCCGGATGGAAAGTCTTGGAAAGAATGTCAGGATTAATTGGCGGTTTTGATCCAACCACTACATTTACAACGGCAATCTTATTGGGAATTTGGCTGCTATGACCATCAAAGGCAACTGCATTCGTTTTCCCTCTGTTGAATTGGAAGTGAATTAGACCAACTGGGGAAACATAAACATCTCGAGGGTATAGGACTCTAGCGATGAGACGATTATCTGGGTTGGATATGAGAAAGCGAATAAAAGAGTGTCCCTTCTAGGAGAACAAGGATCTCCGTGGCTCGAGGGTAAGTATGAGGAGGGTTTAGGCCATAAAATGCCTAGTCAATTCGAGCCAAGATATGCCAAGAGTATGAAGCCTGATCTCTGTTCAATATTGACAGGGTTTAGGCCATAAAATGCCGGGCCAATTCGAGCCAAGATATCCCAAGAGTAAGAAGCCTGATCTTCGTTCAACATTTACATCCGATCCTTGACTTCACTACTCCCAGGCATGTCTAGGCAGTGGCTAATGACAAACGAAACAAGCACGGCATTACACAGTATACTTAGACCACACTCAAAATCACAACCACACCAAGCTCTCGAACTAAAATATGCCGGCCAGCTGGTCAAACACAACAACCCCTAAACCACATATTCCACTTAATTGGGTGGGGTGCGCTGAAACCAAGCTACAGTGCAACACTTGGTCAACGCCTGAAGACCCTGGCAGCAAGCTACCACTGTGGGCCTTCCCCCTAAAAAAATTAATTTAATATCATGTGAGCCAATGGCCCACGTATCAGATATTAAACTAATAAGAACAGATACTACACTTAATCTTAGCCAAAAGGCCGAGAAAGGTATGACAAACAAATTCCAAGTTCGCTTTGTTTAAAGGAAGCTTCTAGCTTCTTCTCGTGCTGGCTTAACTATGTGGGATTTTGAGATACCGACTATAACCGGTACGCTTGAATAGAAAGAGAAACATTTCCTGACTTTAAGGCTATTTCTGGGCCATTTATGAATTGTTAAAAGTCAAACCAAAAACAAAAATAAAAATAAAAAGTGTAGAAATTGTTGGATTAGGATCCCATGATCGCATCTGGGGTTAGCATCTATGCTCCATTATTTAGTTTGACCCTTTTCTTTGGCATGGAAACGCCATTCTAAATCATGATGATAGCTACTACTAGACTTGGTGCAAAACAGATAAAAGATTCTAATTCCATTTCGTGAAAATTGTTAATCTATAACTACACAGAAACTTGAACATGTTCTTTTCTTAATCATTTTTACAATAGGTATAACGTTGTAGCCTCGTTTGGAACAAGAAAGAAGAAATAAATTTCAGGTTTAACGAGAATTCTAGTGTTTGCGTTTAACAAGGTTTGTTGGTACAAAAGAGCAGCTAAACACCTCTTTAATTTCATGCATTGGAAGGACTAGCAGTGGTAGAACGGTTGCCCCAAAAAAATCAAACCAAGTTCATCAAATTGTTCACAAAGTGCAGAAATTCCATAACTGCCAAGTGATTGCATCAAAAGAAAACAAATGGGAACAAACCGATTGTGATATTGGGTTTCAAGACATGTCTCTCGTCTCCCTACATCAAAGGCGTCTTCATTGGACACCCACAGGTTTAGCAAGATTTTGTCACACAAGGATACACCTTCCTTAGTTCGAACTAAAGACCTCTTCTTTAAAATAGCCCTTTCTGTCAACCATAGTACCAATTGAGATAGTTTGGTATATGAATGGAAACAAACAGCAATATCAGGATTAAATAAAAACATTAATTCCAACAAGAAACCATTGCCATAAATGATAAGCAAACCGTCAAGAACTGATATCCAAATGCTTACAACGTGATGGATGTTGAAAGCTGAAACATTTCTAGTTGCTATTCTACCAGAATCGTGACTGAAGATGTTTCACCACATTGTTTACACCAGGACTCCGCCTGCTCAAAAGGCAACAGCATTAGTTTTTCCCTAATGTTAATCTGGAACTGAATTAAATCAAAAACATCTATTTTATGAAAGGAAATTAGAACTGCCTCCTTTGATTCGATGGCATCTAGAATTTCTTTTCATTCAATCTGTCCAACATAATTAATTTCTATTTCTGGTTTCCATATGTTTCAACCTTGCTCTGCTACTATCTCAACTTGGACATTCAAATAACATTTGTCTACAGCAAATTGGCAACAGAGTGACAAAGGAGAATCTGTTAGAAGCAGTTGAAGGGCATGTAACTGAGGAAGCAGTATAAGTTTTAATTGACAGTTGCTTTAATAGTCTAAAATCTAAACATCAATTAATGAAAATTTTAAAACTTTGATTTTTTTTGGTGGTTGAAAAAAAAATTGTCGATCTCTTTCTTTTCGCAATTTGACATATATAAAATAGAAGCGTTCATGAACTTAGGTGGAATCTGAATTTTTTTTTTTTTAATTCCTGGTCGAATTGTGATCTGACCCGACCACTAGTAAGAAAAAAAGAAACCAAGGGCGGGGTGGTATGGGCTGCCTGCCTTCGGGTTATGCTTAAGAAACCATATTCATTTTATATGAGGCCCTATCAACAGTGAGGCCTTTGCATCCAACAAGCCGGACTTAACAACTCTCAAATGGAATTGTGTCCGAAAGGCCACGCCCTAAGCCGATTTTATTTTAATGGACTGGCAAAACATGAAACAACCTAGTTTTTTAAGTGCGTTCCTTGTTAATGACTCCGAAAAGAAGATGACTTGTTTAATTGGTTTTTCAGTGAAATTTATTAATTTTATAAGCCTATTAAGAAGCCATATATTTCACTTTTAGAATTTTTTTTTTTTATTGCACCAAAAAAGTATATATCACTCTGCTAACTTTGCTTTTAAAATTTAATATTCAACTGTTAATTGACGTCATAATTTATTTTTTAAGTGAAAGAACCATGGATTTACGGAGACTGCTTTTCATCGAGACAATCTTTTATTTAGGACTGCATCTGTAACTAATATCCAATCTTTTAATTACCCAAACATTACCATAGCAATTATTACCACATATCTTGCTCATAAAAATTAACTTTTGCCACTTTGTAAAAATAATTGTAACACTAGTAGCTCCTGAGGCAGACCTCTATTTGCAGATTCAATTCACATAAATGGCATACATCTGTAATCGTTCTTTAGTACATAATTTCATCCGATCAAGCTGTAATATGATTTGATCTTGAATTATTCTCTGTAGTAGCTAATTGTATTTCTTGACCAGTCTTAATTTTAATGGTAAAAGCATATACTATATGAAAAGTTGTTGCAAACTTGCAAAGATACAGGTTTCTTGTGCCGGCCAAACTAGTTTCAATTAGTACTTCGCATGCCCCGCCCTTGACTAAAAAATGAAAACGACAGGTGACATTGCCATCCTTTCTGGCTTTATAAATAACCCACTTTCACTGCAGCTTCCTCGAAACTTCCTCCTCTCTTTCCTGGCAGCTTCGTTCTCTCTCTCTCTCTTCTGTCTTTTTGTTCCAGAGTCTAAAAGCCGATGGTCTTGACGGTTGAATCTTTCAACTTTATTTTCTCAAATAATGGTGAGGCTAATTTCTGCTGCACTTTTAGTTTCACTGTATCGTTTTTCTTTTAAATAAAGTTGGCTTTACAAAATTGAAGATTGAAAAGTGTGTATATATATATATATATATGTACACACACACATTCATATGTTTGTGTCAAAGCCTTTTCTTTTGCTAATGAATATTTGGGGTTGTTGCTTGTTACCATAGGCTATCTCTGTTGGAATAGTTGGGCAACCCGATCAGTCCAGTAAGCCCATCGTGCTCTTCGAGCTAGAACCGATGGCAAGGCTTGGACAATAAAAATTCAGAGCATATTTATTCACTTATTATATCAGTCTGGAATTATAAAACCCTGATTTTTCATCAACCATAGCCTTGAAATATTCTCTTGCACGTATGGGATATACCATTATATATCTTATCTTTAGACTGCAAAAATTAAATCTAATGTATCTTTTTTAATCTCTTAGATTATATATAGAAAAGAAAATGTTATATTTAGATTAAATTTCTTGGTGTAGGCTCTATGTTCAAAATTTTATAATTTACGATTATATGGTTTTTTAAAATTCTGGCCTTAAATTGTAGGCTTAAATTTCTTGGACTAACCTTTATTAATTTTCTTTTTAATAATGAAAGTATTGAAATCGGCTCAAATATCTTATCCAACATAAAGAAAGAGAAACCAACACAAAGTCAGAAATCAAACATATATTTTCAAGGCAAGCAAGTTGCTCGGCATTAGAAAAAAAAAAAAAAAAAAAAGAACCAAATAGATTACAAAATCCGTAATGACTTTTTTTTTTTCATTTTTGTCTCTTTCTTTGTTGATCGAAATGGAAGAATCAGAGACTCAGAATAAATCCAATGCTTAAAACCATAACAATTCATCTACTGTATGTTTGAAAATTGTATATATGAATGATGAATTAATGCAAGTTTTGGAATTTGATTAAATCGAAGTTTTGTTTAATAGAAGGATAAGGATGGGATATGTACGTAATGCATGATGTCACCTTATATTTGCTCTAAATTTTTACTAAGCAGCGTTGTTCATTGATTTGATCAGTTTGGTATGGTCGTTTCCAATCAGCGTTAGTGACGATGGTGTCTCTGCTATTGCTCTGTTTTTTCTTTTCGACTTTTGCAAGGGTTTCGAGCTTAAATATTGATGATGCATGTTGCCTTTTCATTTATTATATATTTTTATTAATGAATCGATCCATGTATAATGTGCTATTTTCCATCCACTATTTGAGTAGAGATGAGAAGGAACTTCTATACTTGATAAAAATTGATCACTTCATTTTCGATGTATGAAAGGTTGTTTCAATTTGAAAAGAAAAAATAAAATATAGTGATTCTAATATGCTCCACCATTCTAGGCCAGAGAAGACAAAACTTTTGCTCCCATCCATGTCGAACGATGTTAGCCAAGTTGATGATGTTCATCGGCAAATGACAATCGGTAGATTTCTAAACTCAAAAGAAAGTGATCATTCGATAGGCCGTTGCTGTATTTTTATGAACTTTTCCAAGTCTCTGCTTATGCTTGTTCAATGTATTAGGTTATCCATCTAAATCAAGCTGATTGGATTTAAGATCTGATATTTTGCTTTAGATTTAAATTTACAATTATCATTTAACTTATAAAATAATTTTATTTAAATTAAATTATGAAAATACATGAACATAAAAATATTTTTTTAATATTTTAAATAATGAAATAATTTTTTCGAGTTCAATAGATTAAACCAAACTTTGAACAAGTAATTTTTTATTGTTTGAGCTTGATCCAACTCGACTTCTAAGCATCTCTGCATCAATCTTATCTTTTAATGACTATGTCGGGTTTTTTTAGTGACTTAATGTTTGCAGATGTCAACATTGATTTTTGTTGGTTGTACAAGAGTTCACAGCTAGTGTTCGCACGATATATTGGACCTTTCGTTCGATTTTCATGGATTGTATGCAAGTTTCCGCACGATATATTTAGATTGAAAACGTTGATTTGTTCTTAGAATATTCAACCAAGAAACGAAAATGAAGCAACTTTCTAAGCTCTTCAAGTCCCAAACATTGAATACTAAGGTATACAACACTTTTCTAAATTTATAAATTGCTCCCCTTTCTCACCCAAAAATAAAAAAACAAAAACATTGATTCTTTTCCTTCTTTTTTGTTAATAAATTCAAAATATCAAGGGAAAAATGGTTATGTATTTATTTATTTATTTTGTAGCCTTTTTCGAAATAGATAAAAACAATATTGAATGAGTCAAGCCAAGTACTTACAATGGGATTTTTTTTCCTTTTTTTTTTTTTGAAAAATAAGTTTGATTTACTTTATTTTTACAAGGGGACATTTTAAGTGAGAGAATCTGAATTTTGCATGTTAAAGTGTAATATGGTGCTTTGTCCGACATAACTATTATCAACTTTGACAAAACTCGAAAGTTCTTTTATGACAAAATAAATTAAATGTATACTAGAATAGACGGACGTTGAAAATTCAACACAAGTAGTTAACCTGTTGCTTTGGATTATGGCCTTCTTTTGTTTCGTGCGACACGTGAAAAAAAAATTAAAATTAGGCTAAGATAATTATTGTAGAAATTGACATATATTTTCTTCTTTTTTCTCTTGTTGTTGAAAGACAATTTGCACCCTTTTTTTTTCCGCATCCAATAATTATAACTAATTAACTATACAAACAATCATAGTTTTTAATTATAAATATTAGAAAGTAACTCTAATTTGGTAGAAGCAAAACAAATTTGGTAAATTAGCATCTTTCACAAATAGTATCATTAGGGCTTCGTTTGATGAGTGATTCTAGTGCTATAAAAATTCATTATGACCGTATAGAGTCATACCTGAAATACCAATAATAATTTTGAATCCAACATGATTTTGATAAAAAAAATGTTAATTAATTCCTAATAATATTTATAAAAAATTTATGTAATTAATAAAAATCATGCATCCTTTTTAAATTAGTTACTAATAATCTTTAATCTTTTTAAACATCGACTAAGCAAACTCATTTTAATATGCTGTTATTGTACTTGCATTGAAAACAAAAAGAGCCCATTAATGCGATTAGTATTTAGAATTTGGCCATGTCCCTAGTTATATAAAAGCTATAATTAGGCTTTATCTTTTTTATTGGTATATGAAAGGGTTTGGTGACCTCTAAACCTCTTGCGTCGGTGCAAGAATTAAATGACATGTTATCCATTGGAATATAGATGGTTGGTGTTGAATCTTTTCATCAATTGATCTAAAAAGTTGAAATACTTAATTTTATTCGTACATAAATGTATAACTTTTTTTACACTTTCATTGTTTAAAATTAGTGAAGTTAATGCTTTTAAATAACTTTATAATCAAGGAAAAATTACTAATATAATTATCTCAGGGATGACCCAAGCTTGATTTATTTTCATCAAAAAAATTAAAGGAGAAGCCAACAAACCCAACTTAAATTGAATGGGGTATGGTCTAAATTTTTTGCTATTGGATTGGACTAATTGAAATTATTATTTTATTAATATATATTTTAAAATTAATTATAAAATATATAAATATTATTAATTTTTAATATTTTAATATATTTTAAATCATAACATAAAATTTTCAATTAACGGAACCTAAGCGAACAATTTTTTTATTTTTTATTTTATTATCCAAATATCTTCTCCTGACCCGATTAAATCTATTAATATATTTACAAATCGAGCTAAACTTGATTCGAACCCAAAAAAACTCGAGGGTAACAGGATGCTTTTCCCTCACGGCGTCTATAAAAAGCGTTGAAAGCTAGAGAAGCAGATCAACTCAGAGACGAATTGGCACTGAACCTTGTACTGTCACTGATCAGAGAAATGACAAAAGTGATTCCAGCATCACGCTACATCAAGCAAAGGGTACTTATAAAATATGTTCAATTTCCGTCCCTTAATTACTATGTATATTTGTTTCCCTTCAATTCTTATGGTTTTAATTTGTTTTCATATGGTCCTCTTGAGCTAATCACATCTCTGTTTATACTTCCCCAGAAAGGACAAGGTCGTATGAAAACGCAGAAAGTAGAGATGGAATTGACAAGCGAAGAACAAACAGCGGGGAAAAGGTTAGCCATCGACTGAGAAAAACTGCGAAAACATAGCAACCTTTTGTTTGATTTGTCTTTTTTTTGGCTTTGCGTTGTTTTGCGTTGATATCATAACCTGTGGAGCTCCGGCCTCACTTTTGAACTGTTCAAGACCCCACAAAGTTGAGTTCAGCTTTAAACTATGAACCAAAATTAGAACACCAGACTCCAGATCTTTTATCTCCCTGGAGAACTTTGAGTGACCCCAGCCGAGTACCGGCCCAGTAGGAATCGGAAATGGATGGCGATCGTTGCCGCCGAATTCCACGATACGGACAACAGAGAAATGCTAGTTCCTGGGCTACCAAGCCATACTTTCTTTTTCTTTTTTTTTTTCATTTTGCACACTGTGAACAAATCAACAGCGTCTTTGTTTCAAATCTCGATCATAGGAAAGAATGTGAGAATCTTAGGTCCCAAGTAGGATTAGTTTACTTCAACCTAACCCCACGTTGGTAATTTACTTATTATTTTATTTTACTGCATATAATAATTATTGGATTTTTATTTATATTTTATTTATAGAGAATGCATGGATAAATCTATATATTTTTAGTAAATTATATGATCTCATCTTATTAAAATTTAGATTATTTGTATTAATTTTGAAGATTTTTAATGTGAGACATCATATAATCGGTTAATATCAAATATAAACCCATAATTATATATCTTTAATATTATTTGCTTTTATGACATATAAGATTTTAATTTGGTTTGGGTTAATGGTTGTTTTAGGCACTTGTTAATTAAATTACTATTTAAAGATTTTTTTATTTAATATATTTTTTATTAAATTTAATAAATAGTAATTCATTAA
>JBBYHK010000005.1:6530045-6568695 GCA_038382065.1 Adansonia grandidieri
ATTCCATTAATACATATATATATTAGCATGATAATCCATGAAATTTCAAAAAGACAATTTTAGATAATATTTGATGCCATGTCATCGTTATTCTTTTGTTTTGACTAAGAGGGTACGGAGAATTAGTGCCGGATTAAAATAGATTTGTTTAAGAGTTAGATTAGATTCTCAAAAAACTTAAATTATTTTAAAATAAAAATTACCTAATTTTTTTTAATTAAATACGATTATGAATTGCATCCAACCAAATTTAAATATTATCACACAAATTAAAATAGTTTGTGTAATAAAATAGATTCATACATATAATTACTTTAACGTAATTAATTTTTTATAATCTTGAATTGTGTGAGATTTGTAAAAATAAAACTCATACTTTTAAATGATGAGTTTTGATGTAATTATAGGGTATGTTTGAATAATTATAAAAAATGACCGTCACAACCATCTCTCTCTCAATTCATCTTTGGAACCCTGTCTTCATCATATACAATCTTCGCCTCAATTCCGTTGACTACATTTTCCGATATCTCAAATTCATGTACGTCATGCTTGTCTCAACCTTATTATCGATTTTAACAAACAAGAATAAACTTATTTCACGCGTGAAAGAGAAGTGGGAACAAAAAGTAGAAAGTTAAGCATATTCAAGGTATTAATGAATAATCAAAAACCTATTTCCCATCAATAATTCAAAAATGAAAAACTGTAACTAAAGAGAGATATGTTGAGGTTGAGCCTTGAGCGGTAGACTTTGGAAATGTTCATATATGTGTGCGTGTGTGTGTAATTATGAAATGGTTATCACGTAACATTTCAAAATAACATGTTGGATACCAATTGACATCATTGCGATGCTATTCCCATGTTATTCATTGGAATGGATTTTTTTTTCTTTCATTTGATTGATGCATTTATTTATTTTTTTAATAAAAATTGGATTAATTAGTAGTTTTATTAGTAGAACGACGAAGGGTTTCATATTAATAAAAGATACTAGACTATTTAAGACGATTTATTTTCTTTTTTTTTTTTTTTTTTGAAATTCGTTTTTCATGTTCACTAAGGTGAATTGGCTTTATTCACAATCGAGGATACAAGGTTCCTTCCTTGTCGTTTCTTGAGGTTGATGTCATTCTAATTTTTTTTCCGTTGCTTATTAGAAGAGCATATGTTACTATATTCCAGGACATCCGTTGCCTGTCTGGTCCAAATTAAAACATTTAGTTGGTAACATGTATGGTTAAAAAAATAGAATCGGACAAATAAATTGAACCGATTTCATCGAAAACTGAAGGTTTGTCAGATCCAAAGTTATTTAAAGAATCAAATTTTAATTAAATAGGCTTAAAATCGTTTTAATTGTTGAAAAAACATTAAAAACCCTGAAAAAGAAAAAAAATTATATTTTGTAATTATTTTTTCAAAAATTTTTTATATTTGATGATATTTAAACTCATAACTTTTTCAAATTATAAAAAAAATCTGGACCACTAAGAAAAATAGATATTTTATTAATAATTTAATATATTTTATCTAACATTAAATTTTTAAAAAATATATTTAAAATGGACGAAAAATTAAACTAAAAACCTAAAATCATACTGATTTGACCTCTAATTCGGTTTTTTTTCCTCCATCAGTCACATGCAATACCCCAATAAATGAGCAAACTAACCTGCCCCAGACTCAAAAGTCCCAACTTTAGCTTTAATTGAACATTTTGACTTCAGTGAATATAAAGAAATTTGTACAAACGTGTTCCAACTGATTAATTGAACATTTTTCAAGCACTGTCAAAATTGGAAGCAGTCTTTACAAATTCCTAGCTAGAAGTACTTTGACAGAATTTCCCTTGTATAAGAGAGTTCTTGAAATAACTCTTGCATTTCATTTAAATTATCAGTGAAAATAAACGTATCTCCAAATAAAGCAAGAATAAAGCAAGTATCTTCGAATTAACCAATCATATTTTATTTAAGGCTTTTTATCTAAAGACGAAAATCTCAGTTATTTCATGGCTGCTATATCCCTAAATCTAAGTTCGGAATCTGGAGGAGTAACTCTAAGCTTACTTTAGTTCCTGTCAATTTAAATCCTCCGTCCCCTTTTTTGCATAGTGAAGTCTGACATACGATTTGATGAAAGCAGAATTTGTGCCGTTTGGCTTTAATTTTTCCTTCAACGTAGTCCATGATTTTAGATGCCTAAAACATGTATTTATTCATGATCATGAATTAATCATAACTAATTTTTTTATGTATTTAACAAAAAAAAAAAAGGAAGATTAAAATTCTATTTTTTAATAAATAAATATATATCAATAGTTGAATCAAATATTTTAATAGATACATACATGATTGAATTAATCATGTTTTTTTAATATTTATAAACATGGGCCTATTGTTAATGTTTGGCCTTGAGAGTTTGATTTCTGATGTACCACTTAGTCTCGAAAGCCCAAATAAACTTTATAAACCTGGAAGAAACCACCTTTCTCAATTAAAACCCAGAGTCCAGTTATTAAACGGCTGAACAACGAAAACTTGGCTGTCCTGAAATGGCAAGATAACCTGATCCGAAATATATGTACTCCTTAGCCCAAATGTACATGAGGGTTAGCCGAGGCTTGACCTGAGACCTTACACGATCCACGCTGCTACGAAATCAGTATAGACCCAAAAATTCCGACTCGAATGAATTCAAACTAATTGGGTTAGGTCACTTGCTGTATTTATATGACCTAAGTTGTAAAAACATAATGTACCAAAGCTGTACATGAAGTTTTAATATATATATATATATATATATATAGAAATAGAGTGGTTCGATTCAAATATTAGAGTGTTTATTTGCTTTTCTTGTAACGAGTATTAGGCGATTGGTTTTGGTTGGCAGCATTTTCACTTTCTGTCTAGATAACTTGCCACCTCTAATTTACTTTCGGAATGTTGAGTTTTGATCTACATTTTACTGATATAAGCATTCAATACATGTTTAATGTTAATTATGCTTTAGACATACTCTGATTTTGTATGGACCCTCATCCTCCGAATCCCTAACCAACCCAAACTATTTTCGCATTTTAAATACTTTAATGTGAGTGCTTTCATCATACTATACAATGCCAGATACCAATCCAGCTATCTACTTATTTGTCCGATCTATGAACTCAGGGCTCCCTTAACACGTAACCACCCAACGCCTAAAGCCGATGCTGGCAGCTCTCCCTTAGGCTTGAATCCAACGTTAAGGTGGGTTCGCTGAAATAAAATAATTATTCAATATTTAATTTATTAAAATAAAATAATTATTTGATGAAAATAAAATAAAATAAAATTAGATATTATATAATTTGGTTGGTTGATTGAAATAAGAGAAGAATATAATAATTTTATTTGATTGATTAAAATGATAATGAGTTAAAAATAAATTTAAAAAAGTATTATACCCTTAATATAAATAATAATATTTTTATGTAAAAATTAAAATTATTTTTATTAAACTCTTAAAATTATATTAAATATTTAATAATAAAATAAATAAATAAATTTTATTAAATAATAAAAATAAAGATAGAACAATAAATTTTATTTATTATCTAATTTTAAATTAAATATTAAATATAGTACTCTTTCATTTAGAATTAATATTAAAAATTATCTTTCAATTTTTTAATTTTTAAATTTTTTTAATTTTTCAGAATAATATAAAACGTCAGTTTTTTAATTATTCCTTTCAGCTTTAATTTCTCTCTCTTGCTATTCTGTCTCATTAAATCCTCTCCCCTCTCTTTACAAAATCATGTTCCCTCTCTAACCTAAACCCAGAAAATTGCAAAAACCACCCTCTTCCCCAGTTTCCGGCAGAAAGCCACCGAGGTCGCGGTCGCCGGCCGCCGCCGTCCCTACTTAAAAAATCTTCTTTTTCTCACTGGAAGCTTCCTCTCAATCTCTTCTTTTCATTTTTCTAATTGGTTTTTTTTTTCCCTAAAAGCCACTACAAAAGTGTAGATCTATAAAAAACAACCGCGAACTCCACCTTCATTTTAGCAGCCGGTAACCGCTCCAAAGGCTCTCAGTTATTGATATGTTCTTCATCTTCTTCTCCTCTTTCGCCTCCCTAATTTGCAATCCCCAAATCCCCCTTTATCATACCAACCCGAAAACCCTAGGAGAGAGAAAGTACTTTCGCATTTTTTTGTTTTATTAATCTATTTTCAGTTCCTGATCATCTTTTGGTTGATTTGTGGTTAATTTTGGCAGTCTTTGATGGATATTGGTTGCAAGAGTTTTCTAAGAAAAATTTTTTTTGGGCTATTCCTAATGGCACTGCATAACCATTCTTAGGGGAGAGCCCTGAATGCCTATTCATACCATATTACTCATATGCCTGTAATAAGTTAGAAAAAATAGTAATTCAGTTAATCAAATTTCGAAATTATTGTTTATCACCGAATTCGCACGAAATGGGTTGACCATTCATGCTAACTGCGCGTAATGCAAGTAATTAGATTTGCATTGACCCCGCTGCGCCAGGCCCAAGCTGCAGTGCAACACTTAGACGATGGGCGAAAGGCCAGTAAGCCAGCTATTTTGGGTGGGCTTTCTTCCTAAAATGTAAATTTAATGAGTAAGCATTTATCAGAAAAACGGTCTCACCATAACTTTATGGGTTTTGAGTCAAACTTAAGGGTTAGGTCATGCCGTCATCTCTGCTATGTAGGAAGTTTTTAATAGGATAAAGATGAGATGGCTTTGGCATGGCACACGGCAACAAAATCACCATCATCATTTTATATTTTTTTTATTTAATTAATTTTTAGAACTCTCCTTTCTCTCACTCTCAACTTATCTTTTATGTCGTCCATTATTTTATATTATTCGCCTCAAATCCATTGACTACATTTTCCGAAATCTCAAATTCATGCACGTCATGCTTTTTCAATCTTATTATGTATTCAACAAACAAGAATATCTTATTTCATGCGTGAAAGGGAAAAGTGGGATAAGAAGGATGAAACAGAAAGTTGAAAAGTTAAGCATATCCAAGGTAGTAATGAATGATCAACCTATGTCCCATTAATGATTCAAAAATTGCAATTCAATGGAGATTTTGAGGGATAGAATTTTGGAAATCTTTATAAGTATGCAAAATATTATGAAAGGGTTATCACATAACATTTCAAATTGATATGTTGGATAACAATTAACATCAAATGTGATGCTATTCCCTTGTCATTTTCTTGAATGGGTTTTCTTTGTTTTGCTTGTTTGGTACTTTTATTTTTTATTTTTTTGTGTTATATTAAAAACTGGATTAATTAATGGTGTTAATAGTAGAAGACAAAAGGTTTTATATTAGTAAATGTACTAAACTAATTTACAGTTTATACAATTCAAGGTTTTTTTTTTTTTTTTTAATTCCATTGCTTTTTTGCTGTATCTTAAGGCTGATATCGTTTGGAATCTTTCTTTGCTTAATCAAAGAGATTATATAATATTCCACGACATTCGTTGCCTGTTTGGCCCAAAATTAAAGCATTTAGGTTGTCACATGCAAAACCCAAGAAATGAGCAAACTAACCAACCCAACTCAACACTCCCAAAATCAACGTACTTAAATATGTTCTTTAGCTTAATTGAACATCTTGACTTCACTGAATATAAATGAATTTGTATAAGTTGAATAATTTTCAACCACATTAGCCTAGGAAGTCTTACAAATTCCTAGATACAAGTACTTGGACAAATTTCTCTTTTATCACCAAAAAATTAAAAAAAATTTAATGGTAAGATAAAAGAACAATAAAAAATATTTTTTATCTTAAATTTAACAAAATTGAGAATGAATATCATCTTTAGTTTAATAATATTAGAAACAAATATCGTCTCCAAATCTTTTCAAAGAGCTTTAGAAGATAATTGTTATAGATGATTTTTATCTCTAAAATTTTTAAAAATAATTTTTTATCTTTTAAAGATAGTTATTAATCCCTATCAATTTTTTTTTTTTAATTTTGAAGTGTATAAAACAACTCTTAGCATTCGTTTAAACTATCAATGAAAATAACTAACATTACAAAATAAAAATTCTTTTCAAACGAGATAAAAAGACAAGTAAAAAAATTTTCTCTTTATCTTGATTTTAGCAGTATTAAAAATAAATATCATCTCTAGTTTAACAGCATTGGAGATGAATATTATCTCTAAAATTTTAGAGAAACACAATTTTAAAAACTGATCTTAAGGATAATTTTTCATCAAAAAACTTTTTAAGATAAATTTTTATTTTTTAGATATAATTATTAATTGTGCCCTCAATTCTTTTAAATTTTGTAACATAAATCTCTGAATAAAGCAAGGATCTTCACAGTAACCAATCATATTTTATAAAATGCCACCTAAAGACAAATCTGTCATTCATGGCGGCTATATATCCCTAAATCTCAGTTTGGAATTTGGATGAGTAGTTCTAAGCTTTCTTTAGTTCCAGTCAATTCAAATCCTCCATTTTATCCATGAGTTTTGACTATAGTAGTTAGTACTGTAGTAATATTCAGTTTATATGTATTGATTTAAAAATTAAATTGGTATTAGAAATTTTTGGTACCATTTCGAATTTTGTACCGGCCTATTTCTGTTATATCTATCAAAAATAATTATATCGATCAATAAATAATATGAGATTATAAAAAGTTAAAATAATATTAATCTTAAATTTGATTAATATTAGATATAACGATTCATAAATTTAATAAATATTGAATATTGTAATTTGACAATCATTAAAAAATTTTAACTTTACTATTTAAATTAATATTTTATTATATTTGATAAAAATTTTATAAAATATTATATATAATTTATAAATATTTTATATATAAAATTTATTTAACCTTATTTATTTAATATTTAAAAATATTTTTATATATAAAAATTAAAAATATTTAAAATTCATTAAATTCAAAATAATATACTTTAACACATCAACACTAATATATACTAACATCCAAGTAAAAATATAGACGTCCACAAATACTATGCTGACCACTTTAAATCTGACTGAATTTTGGTGGGTGCGGCAGCCCAAGATGTACTGCACCGCTTGGGCGACACGTGAAATGCACCAGTTCCATGCTACTGTTTGTGACATTTACTCTTACAAAAATAAATTTAAATAGCAAATCCCTACTAAAAACACCGAAGACAAATAAATTTAATATCGTAATGGGAATGTTTGGGCTTGACGGCAGCTTGATTTCTGATTTACCAGTTTGTCTCGCAAGCCCAAATGTACTCTATAAACCTGGACCAAACCGCCTTTCGCAAGTGATGTTCTATGATTCAATTGCATGCTATGCTTAATGTTAAAACAGGTTCGATTCAGATATATTGTCTTTTGTTTTTATTGTAATTAGTCATTAGTCGATCTGTTGGCAGCATTTTAAGAATAAATGCTCAGTTTAATCTCACAAAATGACCAGGCAGATTAAAAAAACCCTCCAGCGTTAACATTGAAATCATTTTATTGTTAATTGGGTTGTGCTTTTAGGCCGCTTGTCTGAGAATTTTATTAGTTTCCAAGGGGCTAACTACGTTTGTAAACTTCCTCGTGCCGTCTCCTCATTACTTGCCCTATTACTCGCATCTCATGGTCAATTCCCCTAATTGACGACCAAGCCCCGCAACGAGCGTCAGTTAGCACCCCTTACCCCGTCCAACGTAGTTTTAGCATGAGGAAAACCAGATAAAATTACTACCGTACTAACATTGGTTTGCTACAGTCAAAGCCCGCTTTTTTTCTTAGCAGCTGCACGCTTCACTTCATCTAGTCCTGGAGATGTGGGATGTAAACATGTACTGCGCCACTGCTTTGCAAGTTGCTTCTGAAGCTAATAATGAAACACCCTTTCATTATGGTGCATTTCAAATTACTGCTTGAACTTCAAAAACAAACTTTTGACGAAAGTTAAGGATTTAATTTCAAGCTTATTGCAAAAGCAGAGTTTCAGTTGTTATGTTGCTCACTTTGTGCAAGTAAAAATGCCCCTCAAAATCTATGGTAAAATCAAATATTCAAATACCAATTTCCTAAGGAAAAGGGATTATTTGGAGAAAAACAAGTTCTGGCTATGAAAGTCTTTGTGCCATGTCTTTTTTTCTTGTTAACTTTGTTAATCGCTGCAAATTATCTTATGCCCCTTTAAAGTTTTAACACTTTCGTTTTGTTCTACAACTTAGTACCGTAATTTTCTTAATTTTCTTCAAAGATTCACAAACTTACCACTTTCGCAATTTCATTTTACGTTTCTTCTGATGAATTTGAGTATTTAAAAGTTGTTTTTCATACTCTCTTGTAAAAGTTGCATGCCAACCTGGTCACTGAGAATTGACTTGTACCTTGACATTGGTCCAGGTAATTTGTAATCAAGCAGCAGTCTTAGAGGCAAACTCAAAATCAACGTACAGAGATCTTTAACAAAAGAAGACGCACATAAGGAATCTTTTCATCACACAACAACTAAATTCCTATAGAGAAAAAACCGGTTATACATTATCAGAAATAAGCTGCTACTTGATTGACTTCCAAGTCCGTTGAAAATGATGCTCTAATTGTTATTCCACCAGAAAAGTGACTTAAGATGTGTAACCACATCCTTATCCGGCTGGAAAGCCTTGGAAAGAACTTCAGAATTAATGGGAGGTTTTGATCTGAACACTGCATTGCCTAAGGTAATGACACGAGGACTTTGGCTGCTAAGACGAGCAAAGGGAACTGCATTAGTTTTCCCTATGTTGAACTACTAGTGAATGAGACCAACAGGGAAAACAAAAACATCTCCAGGGTGTAGGACTCCAGCGATGAGAAGATTATCTTGTTTGGACGTGACAAAGGCAACATGTAGTGTGCCTTCCAAGACTACAAGGATCTCCGTGGCTTGAGGATGAGTGCAGGAAGAGTTTAGACCGTAAGGTGCACAGTCTAGTTCGAGCCAACGATACGCCAAGAGTGTTAGGTCCTAGTATTTGTTCAACATTGACCGGAGTGACTTTTGATCCTATTTCTTGATTATTTGAACACCTTCCATTGCAAGAAGGCAGCTTGTTGTATTAGATTGAATGCTTCAAAAGTTTTTTTATTGCTTTGCGAAGACGTAAGAAATCTTTGTCGAACTTGCCTACTTTCACGTCAACGCAAATTGTATTAATCTCTGCTTGTTCTGCACTTGTTAAAAATGTTCCCCCCATAAGCAGCGCATGGTAGACCATCGCACCCAATTTCCTAAAGACTACCACGTACTAACCACTTATACTATTCCCTTGATAAAAATGTTCCCCAACTGCCAGCCCATCAAACAGTAAACCAAATACGACGGCCTAAGTCTCACGTCGTTCAGACTAAACACACTCCATTTTACTGTAAGTGATACAAGCCTAGTCTTGCATTGGTTAGGGTTCAAACTCTCAAGCTCTAGTGCAACGCTTAAGACACTCGTCAGCCCCAGCTTCGAGCCACTGCAAAAGGGCCTACCCATTTAAATATTGATTTAATATCATGCCAACCTCAAACCCACATATCCAATATTAAACCTACAAGAAAACATACTCTCATTAATATTAACCAAAAGGCCGAGAAAAGCGTTTGTTCCACCCCTCAAGCCCGCTTACTTTATGAACCACTTCTCGCCTCATTTCTTCTTGTTCCTGGGATGTGGGATTTAGACAATAACATGTCCCGCAACTCCGTTGCAATTTGCAACTTGCATCTGAAATTAAATACTGAACACCTTTCACTATACAGGCAATTGTTGTATGGTTAACCGCAAACGACTTCAAAAGTCAATTATAAAATAACCGTATTATAGGTGGAGATTGACGTTTATTGGAGATGAACTTTCTTCGTGGGTTCAACTGCGACAAACCTCTGCCATCTATTGCCGGTTTAGAAAAAAGAAGGGAATGAAAGACAACAAAGAAACCTTTTTTTTCTTTGCTTTAAGATTCACGCATGTCCCCCAACGCTTATTTGACTCTTAAAACTCGAGATTTTGATCCCCAAACACTCAAGGTTTGATAAGATCGTTGCAAAAATATAAATAAGCAAACTTCACAGAAAATCCAGGCTATATATCGTTATTAGTAAGAGTAAATCTTACACAATACAATACAATTGATGTCTTCAAAGCACATTCCACTCCAAAGGATTACATGAAAGATACAATCTTGGCTGGAAAAGCTACAAATACTTTAATCTCATACAACAACTAATACTAGTCTTGAACATTATTTAGTATTTAGACAGGTCTCTATGCCCCATGGAGACCAGATTCACACAAACTTTTATCACTTTCGGATGCATCTTTGCATCAAATTCAACAACAAAGCATTCATCCCAAAGAATTTGATTAAAAGAAACAAAACAGAAGCATTCAGGGCATTCATAAAAGTACCCCATGGTGACAACTTTGTCCTTGTATTACAAACCTATAGCACTATAAGTAGTATCTATATATCAGATACAGTTAACTAGAATAACTAAAACTACTTGGTTAATGGTTGTTTACAGCCTTAGGGGCTTGGATTTGTTGGGATGAGATGGCTCGAATTTAAAATGTGGTTTTGGTTAGTTTTGGGGTGGAGATAGAATCGATTAGAACTGTCCTCCTGTGAAAGTTTGGCCAAATGACCAACTTGGAGGAGCCACATTATTGGAGATGACAGAGCGGCCATCGCTTGTTGTGACCTTAAAAGAGAGTGCTTGACCGTTCATGTAAGAGTTGCTTTGCCAGTTTTGGCCCCAGTTGCGAGACATCACTTGCCAACCAGTTCTAGACCCTTTAATGGAGACAGACACCACGTCTCCAGCACCTCCAACATTGGTTATCAGCACAAGGTTGAAGTATGAATGTCCATTCATGGTAAACCTGATCCCACCAGATTTCCTACAAGCAACCCTGCAATTAAAATGTTACCTCTTTAGCATGTCCTCAGCCATGAAAATTATACTATGACTAGAACTTAGTTTTCACTCGAATCAGAATTGAATTGACATGATTGTTGAATGAAACATGACTTGCAAAGTAGCCAATCTTGAGGTTACAGGGCTATGTTAAACTGAAAAGTGCACTGGTTTTTGTGTTTCGTACCTTCTGTATTCAACGGGCACTATTCCGGCTTTATAATGAGCTATATGTTGGAAAACAGGCTGCGCGAGATCGAAGTGTCTCAAAGGAGGGTTGCACCACCCTCCGGCGTTATTCGGGAGGGCATTGTTTGGAGGGCAGAAGTTTGTAGCTGTTACTACAATGGATCCCTGGAGGCACCACCTATTGTCACTAACACACCTGATCTCAAAGCATGCCCCACAAGCAAGCCCCTTGTTGAATAGAGCAGTGCTCAATGCAGCAGTGCTTGTGCCATAACCTTGGCTGTAAAGATTTCCATAGCCACATGCTCCTCCTACAACACATATGGAAGAAAAAGTAGCTGAGAAAAGGAATTCATGGAAAGGGAAAGATGGTAAATAATATTTGTTTGGTATTGTTTAGTTCTTACCCATTGTGCCGGACGCATCGCCTCCACCATAGAAGGTAGCATGAGCATTAGACCATTCACCTCCATATCCATGAATTGTCTTCAACATGGCAAGAGATGATACAAGAAAAATCCCAAGAATATCCATTTTTCCTGCAAAATCAATTGACATTCAAATATCAGCATTTTTTTTAGATGAACTGGTGAAGAAAAGTTTCTGTTAAGTTTATATAGGAGAAATGCTGTTCTTGTTCTTACAAAGACTAGAGTTAACTTTGAAAACTTGACTTGAAGAAGAGAGTTAATTAGAAAGAGTTAAGGAAGGGCTGAAGGGATGAAGTTCTATTTATAGATGTGTGGGACTAAGGACAGATTGATGGAGGGGAAGGGTTACCAGAGGAAGGGGTACTATAGATCTATGTTACTTTGACTCTTCATTTTTCTTCAAATACCTGTGTCTAACACCAGTATTTGACATATATTCAAACATAGTATGAGCATATGACCCTCAAAATACATGGAAAACTTTAAAAAATTAAACACACTCTTGTTGAGCACATGCCTATATCAAATACTTACACCTGAGTCGATTAACATGGCAATAGATGCTATCAAGGTTCAAAGAGTTTTTTTTTTTTTCCTTCCACATAAAAAGGAATAATCGACGTCCTCATCTTTTGAAAGACATTTGAAATGACGTCACACCGTTACTTTTTGTTACTTTATGCACACTTCATATGAAAGAGAGTGGGAAAGAAGAAAATAATGCATAAACCAAAAAAAGGAATTATTCTAAAGGCTTGGACCCATGTTCTTGTTGACATTCCTCTTGGACTTGAACCTGAACAAAGTAAGGGAAAAGGTTCTCTGCATCGATTGATGTCCTCAACATTTTGTAAACTTACTTTTTACAATGTTTTATGCACAATCTTGGCTTAAATTAAAGATCCTGAAGAATCCTTCCAGGATGTGATTCTTATGGTAAAGGATTAAAGTTATTTGAAAGAACCTTATCAGATTAGTACACGTGAAAGTAGGAAGGATAAAAAGGATGCAACATGATCGTACCGACTAAATGATTTGAATCTCTAATTTTATGCTGAAAAGATGATATCTTTTCTACGATGTTACAATGGAACCAAATCATATAAGGTAATTTTTGTATTACTGGTCTGATGTTTTTCAGCTTCTTGTACAGCATATCGTTGGACTTTATATTGTTCAGAGGTCACTTCACCAATCAGAATTGGAAGGAAAAAAAAAAAGAGATAAATCATGGTTCATTTCATTGGTAAAATCGAATGAATCTTTGCTTTATGGAGAAACCATGAGTCCGTGACACTCTATTCGGATGCAAACTTGGAATGACATCATAAATACAAGGTTAATACTTCCCAATTTTGCCAGGATCAGCATCGATTGGAAACTTGGAACAATGAAATAAGAAAATGGTTTCGATTACTTTGAAGAATTGTCATCGAAAAGGTATGATGGTGCAAAAAAATCTAATAGTAATTTTCTGTGAAAAAATTGCAGAGGGTGAAGTTCTTAATGCTAAGTTCATCAGTCATGTTTAACTTAAAACTCATTAGTAACCTTCAATTCCCCCTTCAAGTCTCACATGAAGATTCAATGAACTAATGCGGGAAGAAGAACCCCATGTGAAGCTATTTGCTCAAGCTGGCCTCCCTACCGTGTATCAAATATAAGGCTTTAAAATGTCATAATCAAAGTGTTGTGCATGTGGCTGACCATCCACGTCTATCTAAGTTAAACTAAAGATAATGGAATGTATATCTTTATTTTCCCCTTTCTTTCTCATCAAGCTTTCATTTCATTCTCTTTTATACTTTTATCCATCTTAGCTGTTTCTGATCGAAGACCCTTCAATTGTCTCCATGCTGCAATTCCCCTTTGAAGATTATTACAACCTTTACAGCTTGAAAGAATTTATATTTTAAAACTGACCCTCTTTTTGTAGGGCATTGCAGACATCTGTATGCTAATATTCCAAAAACTAAACTGGATTTTTCCTACAAAATTTCCATCCGTAGCCATTTAATTTGCTTGGTAGGATATCATGCCAAAAGAAAAAAAGAAAAAGAAAAAAAAATCTTATGTGGATTTTTTGAAGTATTACTCAATGAATTCATTAATCAAAGGCAATCAGCAATCACTTGTGCAGCTGTTCATGATTGATGAACACTTTTTGTTCATAAAATAGAAGACATAATATATATATATATATATATATATATGAAACTAAAGAGAAACAGTTAACTGCCTTTTTTTTTTTTTTTTCTTTTACAGTTGCCCTTCAAATAACAACTAGCCACCTCTTTTGGTTAGATAAGCTTCAAAATTTAGAATCAAACCTTCTAAAGAGCAAAATTCTATTTGAACTTTTTTTTTTTGCTCACAGAATTGATCAAGAACAGTGGGAAATATATAGTTTATTTACTTGAAAGAAACCAGACAAACCTTTGATTAAAAAAACAATTCAAAGGTGACAAATGGCTAAATCAGGATCATCTAATGCATGTTACCAGTAAGACCATTCAAAAAAAAGAAAGGTTTTTACAATTGATTAAAGTAAGATTCCATTTGGATAAGTTTTTTTTACCAAATTAAAAGGTTATTTTCCATCAGTCTTCTGAGGGACAACAAACTTAAAAGTTCCATGCTCAGGGTTTTAATTCCATTAAAGAAAACAAAACAATAAGATTGAAAAGTTCATTATTATAATGTTCTTCTTAGTCATCATCACTCATCAAATTCCAGAGTACTTAAAATGTTAGTTCTTCTTATTTCATAAGAACTAACAACCAGATCATTGTAGTTTGAATTGGCCATTAAACAAAAGGGGGAAATAAACCCCACAACCAAATATCAAAGTCCCAAAGAATAATAACAACAAATCAAAGGAGGCCATGGATGCCATAGACTCAAGTTAGTTAGAAAGTTCTTTTTATGCACCAAACTGCTGCACATGGGATCACATGGCCAACTTGTTCAAGCAAATAGAATAAGATGAAAAGAAATAGCCTAAAAGACCTAGTTGAGTACCCTTTGCACATACAATTTAACCACACATTTTATCCAAAAAAAAAAAGGGGTTTGTCAAGATTCAGACTTCAGAGCAACTCTAAGCCACATGAAAGCCGGAAAAAGTAACTTTTGTTTTTGTGGAAGCCACTGATCTATTTGATGGGGACTGCACTGTGGATTGTTTCCTGTTCACTTCTGTTGTATTTTAGCCACTTTCAAGTTTGCGAGGCCCCGCGTGCCACAATATTTTTTAACAGAGAACAACGTGTGAATGCATAATTCAACCAGCAACCTTTCGAACACTGGCATGCACTGAGAATCTTTGTTGTTCCTATTCTCTATTTTTCTAAAAACATCCATGTTCAAAATCCATGTACGACACGTTTTTTAACATAGATACATGAATATAACCTTCTAAGGAGTTTTAGAAAAAATTAAACATACCATGTTAAATACGCATGTATTTAATATTCATACATGAATCCAAATAATATAATAGAAAATTGACATGCACCATTATATACAGGTTCTATGCTTTTGTTATTGTCTCCAATAAGAAGTGGGTCATGAACATAAAGGGTTCTTTGCAATGTGATAAAACAGTATTATAATTTCAACTTCCGAGCATAAAGCAGCTGGTGCTTGTCATTCAACGATTGCTTTAGAGAAATATGCGGCCCCTGAAAACAAACCCTATTAAGCTCCCACCAGACTGGATTAAGCATATAATTAGAGTAAGAAAGCCAAAAATAGCTGGCCTTTCAATTAAAATGACCCCATTGCCTCGACTTTTCATTTTTCTTTAAGCACCTCTGTGCTAGACATACTTGAACATAGATATGATGATGTAACCCTCCAAAAATTTTTTAAATACACAGAAAAACTTAAAAAAACTGAACATATCCCTTTCGGATACATAGCCTACTAGAAGTAAACAAAAAACAAATATTGCACTCTCAAAGCAAACGCCAGCTATCTGCAGTAAGAACACAAAATGGAATACTTTCCAATTTAAGAATGAAAAGTGAACCCGTAATTTTCAAAAGTCTAGCCCCCACAAGTTTGTAATTCATCCCCATCGAACTTCCTGTATGTTGCAGTGTTAATCATATAGATAGCTGATGTTCGTAGCACGTTAGAAACAACATAAGTAAACTTGCTTGCAACTCGTAATGTGCTCAAGCAAGCGATAAGAAATTCGGGATGTTCTTACTGCTAAATTGAGAAAAGATAACCAGAACAAAAAGATAATATGTAGAAAGTAGCCAGTGGGTACAGAAAATGACTAAATCCATCTATTTGCAAGTGAATTACATGAGCTGAATAGATACTTGATGTCAAACTGCTTCCCTGCTAGAAGAAGAAGATGATCCAATCCTCTGGAATACCTTTGAGCTAAATATATCTTTACTTACTTTTCCTTTAAATGTGAAGTGCTTCTTAAGATGATTTTTTATCGAAGAACCCCTGTCATTCCATCGTGGGGCTGGTCGAGGCCAGTTTCTCCTTAATTTTTCCTTGGTATGATTTGTGACTCCATAATCTTCCTGGTCTTCAGATATCATGGCACCCCTGCTCCTTCGCAAAGATCTTAAAGCCACTTGCAAAGGTTCTGAAAATGATGCAGATTCTTCTAGTGCTCCAACGGTTTTGAGACACAATGGGCAGGGAGGATCATGAATCTGGGACTTTGGAGTAACTTGCTCCAGGCATTCAGCGTGGAACACATGGCTGCAAGGTAGAATCCCAGCGGTTGGCATGTCACCACCTCTAATTATCCGATGTGAACTCCAGGGTGACTTTTGCCACAAAAGTTTTCCACAAACTCCACACTTGTGGTCTACCACAGGGCCAATAGGGGAGCTAAGGCTCTCTACATCGACATGCTCCGCAATGTCAAACTTTTCTCCATCTAACCCCAGATCATAACTGCTGGCACTGCTCCATCTAAAACCTTCTCTTCTAGAGCTATCACCAGGATCTGGTGATGCTTCAGACCTTTGAATTTCAGAAAGGGTTTTGTGAAACTTGTGCTCAACACTAGAACTGTTTTCATGCCAGTGAAATGGTGAGAAGCGATCCTCGTTGGGTGTCAACTTGCCAATACTGTTAATGTCAGCATCACCAAAGCCTTCAGAATCTGAGACAGGGTTGCGAAACACTAGTGGGTAAACAGCTTTTGTCATGTAAGAACGTCTACCAGAGATGTTGCAGTTGGGAAAAGAGAAGGGCTGCTTGCTAGTGGATTCCCAGCGACTAGACTTCGAGGGGGAGGAAGGGGATCCAAAGCTAGGGGATCCAGTAGTTGCTTTAAAAACATATCGCCCCTGCAAGAAGAACACCAAAAAGAGGAAAATGCTTAATGATAAACTTTTTCCTTTTTTAACTGCTGTGAAACCCAACAAGTTGAAACACAAGTCACCTCAGTGGAGCGAGGCAACCAGGAGGTCTGAGGCACTGATCCTGATAATTAAAACT
The DNA here is from genome assembly GCA_038382065.1 of Adansonia grandidieri. NCBI lineage: Eukaryota > Viridiplantae > Streptophyta > Magnoliopsida > Malvales > Malvaceae > Adansonia > Adansonia grandidieri. Next base: position 6,547,109 of record JBBYHK010000005.1, read on the forward strand.
AGGTTAAAGAAACAAACATATGATGGTTCAATTAATACAAAATCCACCAAAGGACACTGCAACCAATAATTGAAACAGAAAAAAGAAATTACAATCATTCCATTCTAAATCATATACAATGAACTTCATTTTGGTTGATTGGTATAAAATTCAGGGAAAAATACTTTAGAAAATTAGCTATAGTCTTCTAAGAAAGGGAAAGAAAGAGAACTAAAGAACATTATTTAGCAATAACGAAACAAGCTAATATGACATCCCTCACTTCCTACATTTGTAAAAGCTGTTAATTAATATGCATAACAGCATGGATCCAAGCTCTGCGAGTGTCATTTATGCAACAATCCCACAGGGCTGAATCGGCTAGCCTCAACTAACAATTCAAAGAGATGAATCAGCCAATCCCTTAAAACCAATAAATAGATATAAGCATTTCACTGCCCAACCCCAGCCACCATCACTGCCAAAACCGAAGCTTGGAAATTAAACACAATATAGTGAACTACCAGATAGGATTGGGTCAGCTGAGGTAATTAAGCAGCTCAAGCAGCAGCTTGTTTTATTTACTATTAGCCCTATTCAGGCACAACAGTAACTCATCATGAAGGAGAATTGGCTACATCATAGGCGGCAGATGGGCTCAATGCCCAAAAAGTAATCACTGATAGAGGACCCTGACATGTTCAATGAAATGCATAATGCAGGTTATCTAAATGCTCAGGGTTGAACCAGAAGACTAACATTTTAAGTTTTAATTATATCATCAATAGGAATGAGAAAATTAGTTTCATCCACAGAAGTAGAAAAACATTGAAGAGACAACTATACGCCAGTCTAAAAGACCCTTTAGACATTCTTGCAATTTAGATATAAAGTTATAATTCTAAGGTATTAATTCAGATGAATAAGAACACATCATTCTAATGAGAAATGGACCTAGTATTCTACATATACTCTAGTTTTGGAGCATGGATCATTTTCCATTTTTGCACTTATACACTCTTGAACAACTCATTAACCATGCCATCATAGAAAATCATTAAAAAAAAATTGGTATGATAAGGCAAACCATATGAAAATAGAAATCATGAATGCTAAGAGAATGAGAATTAAGGCTAATCATGATAAACAATCAGTTATGAACAGTTAAAGTGTTCATTGTACTATAGCCTGAAGAAGGTAAAGATTTCCAAGAATCTACAATATTATGCAACACATCCGTTCAAATTTAACTGAGTATTCATTGAATCAGAACTTGTTTGATCAGCCCTTTATTTCAGGAAAGGAATTAACTATGATTATATATAAATTAATTGACTTAAAGAAAGTACATGACATATGGCATTCTGTTAAGTGGGGGAAACTTAAAAAGAAAATGCACTGACATGCAACTAATACAAGAAAGCTGCATGAGATATATTATACATCTTAAACTGCAAGAAAAATAAGAATCAATTTTAGGCCAGGTGTGCAAGGATTGATAACAGAAGAAATATCAACATAAGATTACCTCCAACATTAGAGGCAAGGAGCTCCTCTGGATTCAACCGTTGAATGGGTGAAGTCCATCGTGTTACCAGAGCACTATCAGGTTGGCTGCTGGAATAAGAGAGTAAACCATCAGAAACAGAATGGTGATGATTGATGTACCCTTCACTGCCTACCCTGCTTCTGCTACCCCTGCTGTTTGAGGACAGTGATGAACCATGTAAACCTGCAACATGTGATCCATGCGACAAACCATCTGAATGTAACCTACAGTTCCATATCCTCGATGGAGGAGGGGAAAAACTAGAGTTTGTCCTCCAAAGTGGTTCATTACGGTCCATGGAACAGTCCCTTCTGCTTGCAGGTGATTTTGTTCCATGTGGCCCAGCGGCCACACAACAAAGTGCACCCGTATTAGCTATTTTTTGTTGGCACGATAAGGTTGTTCAGTAATCTATTTTTGATTTTCAGGGAAGTATAAAGCTCCACACGACCACGAGGAATCAAGCATAGTCAAATGTCAACAAAATTAAACCATAGAAATTATTGAAGCCCACAGCTGTCCACTCGAGACTTGATCCAAAGCAGATGGCATATCAGATTCCCATCTTTGGAGGAATAATAAAGGGCGCACTTAAGCAACTTTTGACTCCAATATGCCACTTGAACTAGGATTCCCCAAAAATCTGCTAGTCCTGACTGCAATCATCCAGTTGAGCAAACGTAATGAGCAATTCAATAAAACACTATGGTCTATCCAGAGGAAGAAAAATACCTAATTGCAATAGAACTCACAAACAAAATTAAAAAAATACAAAAATGAAGAGGACAAAACAATAATATAATAGCCAAATCATGTATTTTAGTATAACATAAGCAGAGAAGATAATATTAATAAGGCATTATTTAAAAGTGAATATCTCTCAAAAGTTTACAAAGTAATATCATACATCTAGACATGCGAACACTTACGCTCAATAGGATAGGCAGTTAGTAAGTTGGAGAAATGAAGGACGCATGTGAATCACGGAAAGAAGTGCAAGAAAATGCTGTTGATTATAAAAGCTTCATACTTTTATTTGGCATTTATATAAACGCAGCCACAATTTGCCAACCTTTTTTCACATTTTTGCACCTGTTAACCTCTTGTTTTATGCCCCTTTCTCTTTTTATCTGCATTTCTGTTTGAAAAATCCTAGATTTGAATAAATATGTAGCACCGTTCCACAGTTCTAAACAAGCGATGTCAAGATTATTGCCAAAAAGCAATAATAGAGATTGAAAATCACAGAACAAAGCAGGCAAGTGTTCATTGTTAGGAAAATAACCTGAAAGGATTTCTGAAGAAGTCTCTTAAAAGCATGAAGAGTGTCAGCAAACATGTAGTATAATTATGTGTAACACTTTCAAACCTAAGATTATGTTCCCAATAATACGCAAACCCAACCTCAAAATTAATCATTGGTTAAAAAATTTTAAACAAATCTCTACTTCCAACTCCTAAAATCTCATAAAAGGAAATGATAACGCTTGACCCTTCTACTTCAAAATATATAAATGGTCCCCTAAAAATTCAAACTTTTCATCCAAAAATATCAATTACCCAGACAAGAAAATTACTCTAAAATGTCAAAAAGGGAAAAAACCCAAACCCAAAAAAAAAAAAGAAAAAAAAAAACAGAAAGTGCCTCATCTTATCACTAAATCAGCTAAAGCACAAAAAATAATCCAAAAAAAATAAAAAAAAATAAAAACCCATGGAATCAAAATGAAGAGAGAAAAAGAAGGGACCTTAAAAAGGGCCAAATCTGAACTGGTTATGAAGAAATCTGGGGATTTTTTTTTTTTTTAAGAAAACAAAAGAAACTCTAAGCTATTTTGAGCTTTTCTTTAAAAGAAAAAGGGGGAAAAACTAAAATGAAAATGAGACAAAGAGAAAGCGAACGAAGAGAGTGAGAGAGAGAGAGAGAGGCTAATGATGTGAAGTGAAAATGATGGGGGGAATCACATTGTTGTTATTACAACAACAACAACAACGTTAGATTACGATCATATCGAAAAAAGAAAATTTGTAAGGATTTGCAGTAACATTTTTTTGGGGGGAGCGTTTGTTTTTAAATTACTACATTACTTTTAGGAAACGATAATGAAAAAAAAAAAAAAAAAACGATGGAGTGGAATAATTGTACCTTACCATGATTCCTCACCCTCAAAGTTTCTTGTTCTTTCTCCTAAAGTCGTTGCTTTGTTATGGATTCTAAAATTAGACAGTTTAATCTATCAATTAATCATATAAAAATAACATTCTCTTCTTTTTTAAATTTTTTTATGATAAACACACGATATATATTAATTTTATATAAAATTAAATAAAAATTAATAAATATATAAAAATTAAATTATTTTATACATAAAATTTAAAAAGTAACAAAAATAAATATCGAAAATACATATAATATTTTAAAAAATAGTTAAAATAATTTTGTAATTGGATGTAATGATTTTCGTTAAAGAAATTTTGAGTTTTTGATAGAGAAATAAAAAAAGAAAATTGGTTGCAAATGAACTACCTTAATTTGACAGCAACAAAAATAAATCAACTTAATAAATAAAAAGGGTTTGGTTATTTATTTGTTTGTTTGTTTGTTTCATAAAATCATTTACTTTTCTCAATAATGACCATAATTAGATTTTCAATATATTCAATATTAAATGAAGCTGCTGAAAAGACTTTGATTCGACGTCACTAGTCACTATTAATAGTTCGTCCATATCTTAGATTAAAATAAATTAAAGAAATTAAGGTTTGGAAATAAAATACTAAAATTATGAATAAATAGTAAAATTTTTTAATTTTATAAATAAAATTTATTGATTATTGTATGTTAATTTATCGATTAAATTTTTTATTATTTTAAAAATTTATTATAATTAAATATGTGTTAATTTTTTAATTTTAAAATTAAAAATATTTCACCAATAATAATATTGTACAATAATTTAAAATAATATTATAAAAAAGTAAAAATAGGGATCAAAGAGATTTAATAATTCTTATATTTTATTTTATTATAATTATACTTAAAATATTTTATATTTTATAAATTTTAATAAAATATAATTTTTATTATATAAATTTTAAAATATTTATATTTATATTATATTTTTATATTTTTTAATTATTTATCAATATCGTATTTAATTTAATATTATCAAATCTGTCAGAGAGGAAACGTTGGCTTCAACTAGCTTGGGTTCTGTAACAAGCTCGAGTTTGTTATGTTTAGGCCTTAGAGGTTAGTCTGTCTTTAAAGGTGGGCTTGGGTTTAGGACTTTCTAACTAGATGAGCCCATAAGGCGTAATCACTTGGCCATCCAGGCCCTAAACTGGCAGCATTTTAGGTTCCTGGCCCAAGTATATTTTCATTTTAAATAAATATAACACATATATAATATTAATAAAAAAATAGTATTTTAGTTTTTGTACACGTGATATCGAGTTATACTCTGACTCTGAGACGTAATCCTCTCTCATCTCACAAATCCCGTCTCGCCCATCTGAGAATTCAACCTCGGAATTTCTTGAAGATTTATTAAGTTTTAATTATTGGTTCGTCCACGATATACACATATACATTTGTGTGTGTGTGCAAATTTATAGTAAGATTTAAAGCACAATATTTCCTTGGTAAAAATCATAATTCAGTTCATGAAATGTATGATTACTTCAATTATACTAGTAAATAATCAACTCGTGCGATACATAAAATGTAGTGCAAGTTACGAGGGAAAAAACGGAAAGATAAACATTGTTGCAGGCATGGGGTAATTTTATTAGGGAAATCGAGATGTAATTTTTTTTCCCTTCTAAGACTTGAGCTTTAAGATGGGAATGGCATTCACTTGCTTGGTTAAAAATTATTTAATTATTATATTTAATATATTATTTTTATTAATTTTAAAAAAATTATATTATAAAATTTAAAGTAATTAAAGATAATAAATAATTATTTTTAAAAGATAAAAAATTATCATAATAATTATTCTCTAAAGTTATCTCTCAAATTTAAGATAAAAAATAAATTTTATCATCCTTTTATTTTATTTCTTTTTTTCGAATATTATCCCAAATTAAATACTAGTTAGCATTGCTTGTATATCAAAACCATTTGTTTAATTAATTACTAAAGAAAATGTTCATAATAAGCCAACTTTGGGAATCTTAATTGGTAAAACTAAGTTTTGAGCATAATTTTCAGAGGATGTATCATAATAAGTATTAATCAACAGTATCTCCAACAACTTGTGAGAGTTACGAGGGCTCATTTCATTAAGAAAAATGTGAGTTCCAGAGATATCTACATCATTGTTTCTGCCGTCCAAATACACTTATGAAGAAAGATAGCTCTTTCGTACCCTTGTCTTATCAGTATTTATAAATATTAATTAAAAATTATATTTATTATTTAAAAAAATTATATTTAATATATTATTTTTATTGAATTAAAAAAAAAAAACCTTTATCTTAATCAATGCCAGTGACACTCGTTAATATTTTACGTAAATTAACGTATAATTTTTTTTTTTTGGTTTGAGACAAATTGGTGAATTCTAGTTGGTGAATATACACACACACACACACAAATATGGTAGCTTTGATTTTCAAGTTGTAAACGTACTGGCAACTTAGGAGTATTGGGAAATAACCTAGAGTTGATGAACTCGTAACAAAACAGGAATGAATTAAACCACTTTTTTTGACGACTGAATCGGCGATCATATCTAAATTTTTGTCTGCTTCCTGCTGCAACCTGGATCACTCGATTGCTGATGGCAGTTGTCGGGGTCCAGGCTGGCCTATGGGTGACCCAATGCCGAGGGGTTTTCCACTTTTATGACGTGACAAGTTTAGCTAATTCCTAATTGATCGCGAGGATCTACCCCACTTACTTTTACAGATTCTGCGTCCATCCACTCCAATGAGATGATTTTTTTTTTTTTTTTTTTTGGAAAACTGAGGCAGTGGAGCCGATAAATTCGTTTTAAAGGTAATTATATTTAAAATGAAAATTCGTAATAGTTGATATTAATTAAAGCCGGTTAAACAATTATTTTACCGATAATTTAATTTTAAAATACTGATCATAATTAAATAATAATATTATTAATTTATATTTAATTTATTAATTATATATAAATGATTCAGAATTATACATTATCGATACATGATATTTTGATAACTCATTAATGAGTAAAAATAACTAAAAATATAAAACTAAATATTATTAAATTTATTTCAACTTAATTAAATATCAATTAAAATTATTAAAATTTTTAGGGTTTATGATTAATGTCTAGTGTTTAAAAAATTTAGCAATTTGATTAAAATTAGGTGAATTTATTAATATTTATTTTTAAGTCTCTACTTACTTTTAATTTTGCTCATTAATTAAGTCTCATGGTATGGTAAATTGAAAATGTATAGCATTGTAAACTACGGGTCAAATATAAACACTAATAGTATTAGTTTCAAAAAATTAAGGTATAAGTGAAAATGAAAGAAGGTAAAGTGATTATAAATTTATTTTTTTAATATTTAAAAAGAAACGAGTCGATGTGAAACATGATATTTTCAAAAGCATGATAAAGACAGATAAGAGAAAATTCGTCCCATCCATTCCACTGTCATTCCTTTTAAGAATTGGTTCTTAATGCATGATTCTTGTGTCTGTTAAAATAATATAAAATATGATAAACATTTGATCATGATTTAATTAAGAAGTTGAACAAATATATCTCTCTCAAATTGAAAGGTAATTTAATAAATTTGTTTGTAATATTCAAGGTGAGATGCCAAAATAATAGTAGATTGTTTTTTTAGTCTCCGATTGGATTTGAAATTTAGAAATATTAGTGGGAAACACAATCTTGACCAGCCGACCATATCTTTTGTCTTGTGACATGGCTTGCATTGTGTGTTTCATCCTGTCTCGATAAGAGATATAATTAAATTAAGCCAAATTAAAATTATATAAAATTTGAATTTAATTTAAAATTTAAAATTTAATTTGAGTTTATATAAGTTTCATTTTTAAAATTTAATTTTAATTATTTTCAAATAAAAATTAAATTAATTATTCAAATTTGTTTTTAATTAATTTATTTATTTAGTAAAAAAATAAATTTGATTATCATGTTAGATTTTAAAATCAATTATTTAAATTTTAAACTCAAAACTTAATTGAAATCGAAATTATTAATATTAATTAAAAATTAAAAATTAAAAATAAAAATAAAAAACTTTATTAAACTTATAAATTACTTTCAATCAAGTATTAAAATATTTAAATTTTATTTATTTGATAATATCCTAATCAAATATCAAATTAAAACTAAATAACTTAGTCACGAAACCGGAAAAACGAAACCACGAAAAAAGAAAACTTTTGTAATTGCCTTAAAAAGTGGGAAAAAAAAAGGCACTTTTGTTTTTAAAATTTTAAAAACTTTGGAATGATTTCTGATACCATGGGACAGTGGCAACCACCGACACACCAATGATCATATGCTGACCGTTTTCTTCTTCGTCTTCTACTTTAAAAATCCAAATGCAGGTGCATAACATAAAAAAAAATTGGGGGTACTTTTTGCGAGTAGGAATAATGCTTAATTTTATGAGCAGATCTTCTCAACTTTCTGTGGCAAATTGTAAGACTCGATATTGGTTAAATGCTAGAATATAAATAAAATCAAATCATTGCCCGTCGATCGAGTTATTGACTCAATCAGCAGAACTAAATATTTATAACTTTTTATTAAAATTTAAACTGTTGATTAATGCATTTATTTATTAAAAAAATTTAATAATATATTCAATAAATTTTAAATTTTAATTTTATCATTTGTAACTTTTAATTTTTTTCTCATACTACAATATCTTTTATATCAAAAATATATTTCTAATTTTTATGAATTTAGATTTAATACAAATTATTTATTTATTTTCTTTAAGAAGTAAATTTTTTTTACAAATATACAAGATTCGATCCCAACGATTACAATTTCTCATTACCAATCACACTGGCTTCAACCTTCTTTATATATATATATATATATATATATATATAAAATATAATATAAACTTTCTAAGCTCTAGCCTGTGGCCACTGTCCAATCATGTCATGACACACTTATCGAATTTGGTTTTAAATTCTAACGCATTTTGCTAGAAAACAATTCACCCTTTGGCGCATTTATGCTTCCAATTTCAAGTTTTATACGCATTTATTCCATTAATTAAGGGATCAACGGCTAAAATTAATAAATTGACAGATACGCATTAACCTCATCACTATCAAACTTATTTTTTGGTCGAAAATACTATAAAGATATTTTTAATTTTTTTGAATTTATATTTAAAAATCTTTTGGGTAAATTTTTTTTTCACATAAGATATTGAAATTTTTACTTATTTTTTTTCACTAAAATCAAATCATAATTAATAAAAAATATCTCCCCTTATTCTACTGTAGTAACTTTTTGAGGTGACCTCATTACTATATTCATCATGCTAAGATTTTTTTGTCTTACGGAATTGCCATCAATAGACATTTTACGTTGTAACTTCAAGTTAAAAGTTAAAGATTTCAGCCTCTGGGGAAAAAAAAAAGGGAAAAAGTTCTCAAATCAAAGGTATATATCTGCTTACTTTTGTTAGGAGAGCCGACAATGGAAGGAAGGTAAAGTGGGCAGCGGAGGAAGTATCTAAACTACTATTACAGGTCGGATTCATTTAATTGCATAAATAGACACTAATTAATATTTATTTAATTATTATTTTAAATTTTGATATATTACTTTGATTAAACTAAAGAATTAATATATTAGTTATATTTTTTTAATTATTACTTTAATTCGTATCATTAAAAATTGGTTAAAATTTGTGTTACTTATTACTTATTATCTTATAACTTTTATACGTTAAATCTTTATAATTAAAAAAAATAAAATATAAATATTAAAATATAATTTTAAACAAGTGAAATATATTTATGATATCTATATCGAAAGTGTTTTTATATTTATCTTTCACAGTTTCACTTTGAATTTTTAATAATTTAAACTCGCCGGATATATATATATATATATATATTTTTTCCTGATTTCGATCGTAGTGCCATTCTGTCATCGTGAGATGGGGACAGAATTGAAGACACCTTATTACATATTCCACGAGCACTGGGACCAGACGTTAGGTCTTGATCTTGAATAGCTAGATAGCAAGCTAGCTGTCCTCATCATCTCGTCAGTAGATATTATTGTTGCAAGCAAATTTTCATCAAACAAACGGAATATCAAAACCTCCCAAATTATCATCACTTCACTCATTCATTACCCTCTTTCAGCCTTTCTCTTTCGCTTCGGTTTTCTATATATAAGCCTCAGCTCATCAACCTCTTCCTGATCTCTTCATCCTTTCATTCACTGTTTCATCATCTTTTTCTGTTTGCTCACATTCAAGTTTTTAGTCTCCCTTTGCTGCTTTACTCGATCTTTTTCTGATATGCGTTTGTGCCCACCAATTCACCCGCAGCCTAGCGTTTAGGACCTTGAAAGGATGGTGTAGCCAAGGATGACTTGCCGACTCCTCCCCCTCAATTTCTGATTTTGTTTTGAATTTTTTATTTTATATAGTGACGATGATTATAATATTATTAGTAAATTAAATAATATTATATTATTAAAAATTAAAAAATAAATATAAATAATTTTATTATAAATAAAATAATATAAATTGATTTACTAATAATATACGATTTTATACATAGCATCAAACATAAATATTTTGTTTTATATATATATACATATATATATATATATATGTATATATTATAGAAGTCGGCAAGTTGTTCTTGGCTATATTTTTCTTTCTGCTCCTCATGCTAGGCCTTTGGTGATTATATCTCAAGAATATATTAGTGTTACGGATGGATCTTTAAGAAATCTAATGCTTTATCAATTCGCATTATGTGAAAATTACATAAATAACTAGATTCATTAGTTATATTAGTTATATAATATTTTTAATTCACTTTATCTATCTATCCATAATTCCATGTACAATATCCTACATATAGTTCGTATTTAATATATTGACAGATTATAAATTGATAATTATCTGTTAATAAAATTATGTTATTTTATTAATTTTTTTTTAAAAAATACAGATAATTTTTATTTTTATGATGTTGTATCATTTTGTTCATTAATAATATATAGATTTATACATTATAAATATATCATATATAAATATTTAATATTATTTATTATATTTTGGTAAAATTAAAATATTGTCCTGGGCGCCTAATTCATTTTTAAAGATATGTTTGATTGTATACATCTTACTTGACTGAATCAATAACCGACGTAATAAGAAAGATTTATCTGATAATTTCTCTTGAGTTCATGCATTTAAAAGCATGGTTTTGTTATTAAAGAAATTAAAAAAATCGGATTAAGTATCAAATTAGTTAAATTTTTAATTATTGGTTTAACCAATCAAATCGATATTGGATGGTTTAATTAAAATAGAATTTAGGTATTAAATAAGTATTAATATCGTAAATGCTTAAAAAAATATTCTTTTGACTAAATGCTATGGTATATAATATAAACTTAAAAGATTAAAAAATCAAATCTTATCACATATAATAATTTAAAATATATAAAAAAGGTTAAAATTGAATTCTTTCAAATTTTTTTTTTGTCGATTAAATCGACTTTTCAACATTTGTTAAACTTTCAATTTTATAACATATACCAAATAGGGCTAACTTCTAATTCTTTAATCAACCGATTGGTTTTGGTTGGCTTCATATGTAGTGCTTGTGGAACAATCATCCTACAATAAGACTAAACAAAGTGAACACCCTAATACTAGCTTCGTTTAACATCTTAATTGGATTAAATATGAAACTTTGGAGATAAAAATGGATTTGTGAGAAATTGATTCCAAGAGTTCTTGACCCATTTTCGATAATATTTCATGTTCAAATTAAACTGGATTACACCCTGTTCAAAGCACAATAAAATCTGACCCCATCTTTTCATGTCAGGTCTTTTAGACCAAAAGTTTGGGCTTTCTGTCCCCAAAGACGTCAATAAGTATTTCCATGGACCAGGTCAGGATCAGATGTTGAACCCAACACTTTGGTTGGGTTACAATTGGACAGTCCATGTTTATCAAGCCTCAGTTCATTGATCGTGTTGTTTTCTATAGAGTTTGGTTTATGGCCCGGATTGAACCCAGACCCAAATAAACTTTTCTTTTATTTATTAAAATTCAAAAGTTTATTTACTATTTAAAATATATTATAATATTATTTTTATATTAATATTAATATATTTTATAATTAAATTTTAATAGTTGGTCTCTCAAACTAAACGAGTAGTTCGGCAGTTAATTGGTCTAATAACTCATAAAAAAATGATAGAAATGTTACATTAAAATATAATTTAACAAAAAAATTAACTATTCTTAAGATCTTAACTGTTATCCTAAAGGAAAAGTTTGCACATGGTAAAATGATTTGATGTTGTTGTTGAGAGCATATATCGTAGTGGAATTCATTAATTTTTAATTATAATTATTAAAATATTTAATGAAAATCATATATTTATAAATGACAAATCTTTATACTACATCCAAGTTATGATTAGATAATAAATTACAAAATTAATAAAAGTTAGAGATGAAATATTTCCTTAGTGAAGAAGAAAGAAAGGCAAGAAAGGGCGACATGGCTGATATAGTGACTGTCAATGTCAAATAGGACTGTTCACTATTTAGTTTTAACTAAATTAATCAATCGAAAGAAAATTTAGTTTGCTTAATTGGTTAATAAAAAAAATTTAATTTGATAATTGATTAAAGAAGTAATAAAAATTTGATTATAAGTTAATTTGATTCGGTTAAGTGAAATTAACCAATGAATTACTCGAAATTTATCTACAGTGCAATACCCTCCACCTTTTGAGTTCTTTGTTTACATTAAATAAATTTACAAAATACATTACCCAAAAAAAAAAAAAGCTGAAAGCTTGTTGAAAACCCAACCTCCTTTTTTACTTCGATCCCTAACTTAGCAGCCTCTCTCACTCATATGAGGCATCTAAAACTCCCTTCCATCTCACAATCATCTATCCTCTCTAATCCATCTCATAGCTGACAGTCGGCTTCTCTAGGACTCCATCTCACCAGGTTAAGTTTGAAAATAAGGGTCATAATTATATTAGTAAATAACTAAATATATATATATATATATATATTATTAATCCTTTGTTTAGTGATTTAATACTCTTTTTAACAGAAACATGAAAGAGTGTAAAAAATCCCATCCTTTTTCTTTGTGAAATTTGTTCTATTAATCAAAAATCGATTCGATTAATTTACTGTTTCACTTAACCGATTTCATTAATGCTTAAGCCAAAAACAAATCTAATTAATTTAATTTGATTATTAACTGAATAAAAGCCCAAGTCAATCGGCAAGGAAGCCAGGTCTCTTGCATAGGAAGAAAGACACGTTTCCAGCATACAACAGCTGCTTCACTAAATTAAAAAAGCCTTGCTTCGCTAATCAAACTTAATACTTTCACAAATTTTTTAACTTTGACTTTAATTCCCAGATCTCACAAAATAAATTAGAACCCAACGAAATAAAAAATAAAAAAGGGCTGTTGGCCCCTAGGCCCCAACAGGTTTGCTTTTTCAAGCTAATAATAATACCTCCAGACAAGCGTTCAATGGATATGCTCTGCACGCATGGGAACGCATGGGAACATGACAGGAGTTTTGAAAATTGAAAAAAACTTGAACAACTTTAAATCATTGCATAACAAAACAAGTTTATTTTAAAACTTGTCGATCATGGAAGAACATGGGGAACATAGATTGGAACACTTGGAAGGAGATGACAGGAGGAGCTTTGAGAATAAAGAAAATCCTGAAAAAAAATATTTGTTAGTGGATTCAGGCACCCGAATGCCCCACAGTTTGCCTCATCATCTTTTCTTTGGCATGCTGCCACTTCCCCTCTAATCTTGTGGTCCAGCCAAACTACATATCAAACTTTTTTTTTTCTTTGTGGATTCTGTTAGTATTAGCTGTAATCATCTTAAAAAATTCTGAAAAATTATTAAACCTTCAAGAACCACTATAATCAACATTTCATTATAAACAAGTAGGGAAATGGGATCTTTATGTATATTTGATAATGTTTTAAGGATAGAACCTCCACATGTTCTGGCCTTTGTCATAAATTAGACAAATCCTGCAAAATTTAAACAGTGGTTGAAGATGATGATGTCCGCCGCCCAGATAGAATTCTGAACAGTTCTTGAACCTTCCATGATTTCTAGACCATCCAAAACTACTAGATTTTTTTTTTTCAGTTTTTAACAGAGGATACAAGGAACAGGACAGTTTTGTTTTTTCTGCACAATATCTGAAATCTTTCAATACAAAGAAATGGTGAGTAAATGCATTAGCTTTCATCTAATTTTGAGTTGTCCTTCTCATGGATGCCCACATTAACTACATTTAAACACGACAAACGATGCAAAAAAACCACACACAAAATATATATATATATATATATATATATATATAAAGGGTAAGGCTTTTTAATTTGTAAAATATTAACCATAAGAACAAATATGATTTTTACATTCACAAAGGGGTTTTCTCTTGAAACATAAAAATGACAAACTCAACATATCACAGAGCTAGTTGCCCTTCAAACACGCTTGAACCAAAGCAGGCTGGGATCCAAAAAAATAAATCCATACGCCTGCAACTCCATGGGGAGACACCCTACTATGTTTTTCATTTCTAACACGAACATTAGCACATAAAAGATGAACATGGAAATAGTACTTTAGGAACTGTACAGTGGCGATAGGGAGGGGGGTGAGGTTGGCAAAAAACTAACCTCATCATCTCCCAGCACCAACCAAGGTCTTCTCACTATCTTTCGGCCATAAGGATGTTGCTGGGAGAGGAAGGGGAAGCTTTGTCCCTGAATCAGATGGAACTTCTTCTGACACAGGAATCTCTTCCAGCGCAGGAACAGGAGCAGGTTGAACTGGTTTTGGTGTGAAGTTGAAGGAAAGGTCTTTGTTGGCAGCCAATGCCAAAAGCTCCTTCTCCTCGAGACCTTTTGTTGGGCCAAGGCTGCATCTGTCCGGTGCGTGCTTTGCCAATGCATCTTTGAATTTTTTTATCTGTGGAATTATCACTGTGATTAGAACATGCCTAAAAATTGACAAACAACATAAATTGTGACTAATCATGCCATGTCAATTAAGATACAAGATCAGTTGCAACAGATGAACAGCAATCTATTGGTCAACATTCTCGCAAACTAAGCGAAAGCAACAAAAATATCAGAGCCTCAACAATATCACAAAGCCAATCGATCATGCAATTTTCATAAAAGAGACTCCTGTTAGAAGAAAAAAAAACGGCCATCAAAATCATTTGATCCAAAGGAAATTATGCATTTTTTCTACAGGAAATCAAGTCCCAAGACAAAACAGGTTTGTTTTGATTCTAATTACTGAACATATCTGATAAAATTTGCATCAGAAGGGAGGGGTAAAAACAAGGCTAACCGTGGCGTTGGTGCAGCTAAAGCTGCATAGACGCCCCTGAGCTCCTCGATAGAACCGGAAGAAAGGAAGCACATGGACATTAAGGCTATAGCACATGGATTTATGCTCCTCATAGTTCACCTGAAGGAACTGCACATCTGGATTCATCTCTGCCAATTGGCAAATCTGCCAAATCCCAACAGCCAAATTCACAAATCAATCCAAATATATGGAGAAACACAACTATTTATGCAAAAGCAAATATATAAAACTATAATTCTATATCATTATACCTTGGGATGAAGAGCCTTGCATCCACCACAACCAGGAGAGAAGAAATCTACTACAACAAGTTTATCCCCAGCATTAAAAAGAGAGTCTACCAGATCTTGTGCTGATGTCACTTCTTTCATATTAGGTTGCAGACCCTTCTCCCACCACTTTTGTCTTCTACCAATAAGTCCAGTTTGCATCTGATTTCATTAAGAAAATCCAGAAAAAAATAACAATTAGTATCTCTTTAATGATCTTTGCAACAGATCAAATTATGTTGAAAAAAGGGAGTTTTAATCATAAACCAAATATACTTAACCATTTCCAAAAAAAATATAAAAGGGTAATTTCTATTTAAGAAGAAAAATTAAAATTTTTATAAATATACAAGGTAATTTCTATTTAAAGATTTGACCCTTGGCATGTGAAAAACTAAACTAAGAACAGACAGTAGAAAGCTAATTACAGAGCATGAAAATTACTGACTAATCCAAAGATTAAAAAAAAAAATCATACAATAAATTCAAAAATGCCCACAGTTTTCCAACGAAACAAAGATCCAGAAATTGAAAATTTTAAAAATAAAGTTAATTAAACCAACCTGTGCTTTAATGGGAACTTGACAGAACCGTCTCTCATTCAAACTTTTCTTCTTTAAAATAACCACACTTTGTCCATTAAAATCACTCCTCAAAGCCTGAGAGTTCACCTTCAAAGAGGGAAAATTATTCTTTTTCAAACAAAACCCAGAAATTCTCTTAGAAAACAAAGAAATTCCACCTTCTTGATTCTTCTGACTATAGTAACAAGCTGTAAATAGATTTGCCTTCCCCAAAACCTCCGCCATACCTAATCTTTTAAAAATTTCCCCTCCTTTTCTCACAACAAAAATCAAAACCCAGATTGAAAATCGAACCCTTTGCTTTATTCCCCAATGAAAATTAAAAAACAAAAAAAAAAATAAAGGTTTTGCTCTCTCTATAATCAAACTCTAAAGCAAAAGTAGCTTCCTTTTCCTGCGTTTTCTTTGTTGAGCTTTGCCGCTTTTGTTGGTTATTTCAAGGTCTAAGGATCTATTTCAGCCGTTCGATCTTCTTCATCTTGATGTGAATCTAACGGTTTGTGATTGGAAAACGTTTTTTGTGTCGAAACGTATTGGATAAGGTTAGTTTTCTTTGGTTTTCTTAACGTTGGCAGTTTTTTTTTTTTTTTTTTTTCAAATTCTAATGGTGGTCTGGACATGCACGTGATTAGTCATTTTGTGCCACGTGGCAAACGGTAGGTCTCTGACTTTCGGATATGCATTGGATAAACGGTAGGTTCTTTGTCACCTCATTACTTTTTGTGGGCCAGCTTGCAATTTTATTTTATTTTATTCATAAAACAGCATTATCATGCATTTTTCATTTTTTATAATCTAATTTTATTTTATCTAAAACGTTAATATTTGAGTTGGACTAATATTTAGTTATTAGTTTAATTATTTATTTTTGTATTATTACCTACTTAAATATTTAACAGCGTTTGAGTTTTATTTTATTTAATTATCAACACTACATATATATATATATATATCTTTTTATAATTTAAAAGATAATAAAAATACAACATATTTTTAATATATATTATTTGTACTTAAATTTTAATATTTAATAATTTATATTGTATTTATATTTATATAATTAATATAAAAAATATAACTTTGGATGCACATAAATAAATTACTATATTTAATTAGATTTGTCAAAAAATCAATAGTTATAATTTCAGATGGAGATAGGCCATTTTGCAATGATAGTCAATCTTTCACATTTTATTTATTTTTTATTTATGGCATCTTTGGACGGTTTTCTTAGATGTTATGGAATTAAAGTCTTAAGTTTTGACAAAAGATATCCGACTTTTGACTATCAAAACAAATTACCAAAGCATATGAGAGCATGCCATTGTTATGCTTATAGGATTACTATTATCATCATCATCATTATTATTATTATTATTATTATAATATAAACTTATTTTATATTTTTTTCTCATAAATAGTTTTTTTGTGTTAAATCTTTCACCATGATAGTTTTAATTTATGTTGGGTCGTTAGTTGATTTATTTATTTGGTTTAATTTATTATTATATATGTATATATTTAGAATTTATTTTTAATTGCTAATGGTGAAATCATTTATTTTAATAAATTATGGTAAAAAGTTATTATATGTTTAACTTTTTTTTTTTAAGTAAATTGTAAAAAGTGTATGCATATATATATATATATCATTCTATTAATCTCTCTCGTAAATTTTAAAATTATAATTGACAATAAAAAAATAATATTTTTGGATATTTAATTATGATTGTTATTTTATAAAAAAGTACACAAATTTTAAAAATCTTTAATTTTCATTCCGTTAAAAAAAATATTAACAAGTGCTTGTTGTTAACTCGCCTCATCTAATCTTTCATGAGTGTAAGCCCACTTTTAATATGGCCCAGGAAACACTATTGGGCTTCTTTCATCCCATTCCCCTTAATTTTTTTAATTATAATCTTATAATTATTTAATTACGATATAAAATTAATAAAAATAAATTAATTAAGAACATAAATTTTTGATTAAAAAAATTAAGAAAATAGATTTTGCATAATAATATTTGAATTGTGATCTATTGAATGGATTAAATTAACCTAATTCGTTTATTAACTCCATGATCTCCATCAAGGTCATTACTTTCACTCTTGACGAGAAAAGGAGTTAGCAAGGATTTTCTCATAGAACTTTTCCTTCCTATCTGTCGGCCACAATCCAAAGATTCCAACACTGTTTCACAAAACTACACAAAGAATCTCTATTAATGATTCCATTGCTCACAAACTTTTCTTGCCAAAATGTTAGTTCCTCACCATACATCCATTCCCAATCCACCAGTGAAATCAAGATTTAATCTTCATTCTCCTAACACCCTGCTTCACAGGCTATCCATTCCCTACGCGCCAACATTTGGTATTAAGCCTACTACATCCTTTACCATAACCCAACGGCCGCCCCTTAAATGTACACCCCAAAGTTTGGCACTTCCTGTTGTTTCAATTGATGGGGAGGAAAATACTGTTACAACAGTGAAGAATCGGCTGCCAGAAGAATCCCAACAAGAAGACAAGGAGAAGAGCTTTTGGGGTGCTGTTAGTTTGATTATTGGTACGGCAGTAGGGCCTGGAATGCTGGGCTTACCGGCTGCAACAATAAAATCAGGTCCACTTCCGTCAACCATTGCCATTCTTCTTTCTTGGATTTATGTTATCTCCTCCATCATTCTTGTTGCAGAGCTAAGTTTTGCAGCAATGGAAGAGGATGGAGTTGCAGAGGTGAGCTTTACTGGCCTTGCAACAAAGGCGTTAGGAAGTCATTTTGGTGCTTTTGTTGCCGTCATTTATGCCTCACTGAGTTTTGCTTTGTTAGTGGCTTGTGTTTCAGGGATTGGTTCAATAGTGTGTCAATGGTTTCCCTGGATGAATTCGGTATTGGCTCATGCTTTGTTTCCTATTGCTGTTGGGACTATTATTATATTCTTTCCATTCAAGGCCATTGATGTTTCAAACAGGCTTTTATGCTTCCTCATGCTTTTCTCCTTAACTGCATTAGTGGCCATTGGTTTGTCAGTGGCAAGAGCCAATGTATTAGGCTCCTTCGCCCATGCCTCATGGAGTGTATCATCAATTTTGTCAGCCATTCCTGTTACTGTACTCACATTAGGGTTCCATGTTATCACTCCATTTATCTGCAAGATTGCTGGAAATTCGGTATCTGAGGCTCGAAAAGCGGTATTGATTGGAGGGGCTGTTCCATTAATTATGGTTCTATCATGGAATTTGATTGTTTTAGGGCTTGCAGGAAATTCCACCTCACCAAAAGATCCTATATCCCTCTTACTTTCTGTGAATCCTTCTGCTTTATCTGCAGTTCAAGGCTTTGCCTTCTCTGCTTTGGCAACCAGCCTGATAGGATATGCTGTAAGCTTTCCAAAGCAACTTCTTGATACCTTGGAATTGATTTTAGGGAAAACAAGTTTACAAAAGCAAATTCTTTATCAGTCTCAGTTGGTCTCTAATGGTTCTGGGAGAGTTGGTTTTGTGATTTATTCGCGTCAGCAGGAACGCGGAAATTTCGGGAAAGTTTCATTTGGATCAAACAGTATTGCTGGTTCAGAAGATGAACAACTCTTGAGAATAACCGATCTCAAGTCATTCGAGTTGTTTGTAATGCCACTAGTGCTCTGTGCCCCGGTTCTTATAGCTTCCTTCTTCCGCTCAACCTTTTCAAGAGCCCTTGACTTTGCTGGGGTTTATGCAAACTGCTTCCTGTTTGGCATCCTTCCTCCTGCAATGGCATATATACAACAGTCAAGGAAGAAGCTCAGGTATTGCATAAATACAGCAATCTACTGCTCGTACATGACAGAATAAACATTACTGTGCCTACTGCATTTTCCCCGTTTCTTGATTAACAGCTTCAATTTGACAGGTTGTCTATCCTCCCGGGGGGAGATGCCGCACTTGCAGTACTCTTTGGCATTGCAGTCATTTTGGGGATATGGCATTAGATGACTAGCAGGTACATCTAACAGGAAATCTTTTCAGGACTGACATGAAAGATACCTTCTGACGGTCGAGATCTATTCATAGGTTGAAAAAGTTCAAATGTTAAGCCGTTCGGTTAGCTATTTTTTCTTATTAAACTACGAACAATGAGTTGAAATCATATAACTCCCACTTGTTTCCGGTCCAATTGAATGTCTCAGCAAGTGTTAATCATCTGATTTCTTTCTCATATATTCTTTACAGATATTTAAACAGTCAGTTCACCTGAAGAGGCAGATCTCCTAAAGTAAAACTAGTTTGGATCCTTCTGTATTAAAGCTTTTCATCCAAGGAATCAAATGATATATCATTTTGAGGCTCCATGTTGATACTGAATTCAGAGCATGCTTCTTGCAAAATGTTAGTGAAAAGAGAAACCTTCAAGAACATGGTTCTTCAGGTAATGATATTTTTCTTTCCCTCATTGAACGAGCCCATCACCGACAACTGTTGCATTTTGATCATCTGATGGTCAGCTACTGAGTTGTTTTGAAAGATATAGAACTTGGTTCAGGAGTCTGAACCCTCCCTTGAATTCTAAAGTAATTAATTCAGTCTTTTGTTGTTCTTGTTTGTAACCTATATATTGTATCAGATTTTTGTTTGTATCAGGCAATAAGGGAGTTTACCAACAAATTAATTCACAGGTAAACAACATTAATAGATGATAAAAACCATGCTGCTCTGACTTTTCATTTTTCTTGAAGTAGAGTATGGTTGAGCCAAGTTTCTCTATTCAATTTAACACTTTATTGTCTAAAACAAACATCAAGAAAGTATCAATAGGAATACTTGCACAAGGATGTACATTGACTCCAAGAATTAAAACGTCGGGATAGATTCAGGATCCAACACCAGAAGCTTTTGTGGAATAATTTCTCAATGGTTTCAGCAACATGTCCAACCAAAGCTACGAACTTTGATGGCATTCCTTGCATCCATGAATCTTCTCAAACTCTGAGCTGTATCTCAAACCTTCCGGCACCAGCTAGGATATTTGACAAAAAGATCATAGTCTCACTCCATATGCGCTTTCAATCTCTAATTATCTTTGTTGTCACTTTCTCACCCATCTGAACATTACCCTGAAAACTATAGGCACCCAGTAGTATTCCTCAAACCACTTCATTTGCAGCATTCTTCTACTTCTTCCAAACTCTCCTCTCCTCCCTATCATGTGAACAAAACAACCGTAGTGCTTGTTGTCACTTTCTCACCCATCTGAACATTACCCTGAAAACTATAGGCACCCAGTAGTATTCCTCAAATCACTTCATTTGCAGCATTCTTTCTACTTCTTCCAAACTCTCCTCTCCTCCCTATCATGTGAACAAAACAACCGTAGTGCTTAATGTCAGGCAAGATTTGACACTAACAGAAGGTGACCTTATTTGGCTTCCAACCTTTTGCTCTATCCTTTTGAAACTCTCAACAGCTTCTTTTCCCATCCCATGCATTTCAAGACTTTAATGTTAGACTTTATGTGGCCCACATGATAATAAATGGACCAAGATAATTAAATCAAATTATTAAGGTGAAATTATA
>JBBYHK010000005.1:6568795-6713578 GCA_038382065.1 Adansonia grandidieri
ATTGCCTGTGCACCATCATAAGGTAATTATCAAGAAAAGGATATAGACTAGAAGGCTTATACGGGGTGTTCGTCTTTATGTATTTGGAGCGAGTCTGGGTTCTTGATCAACAATGGCTAGAGGTACGTTTCTTTATTTAAATTATTACATTTAAATCAATGAAGTCCAAGAAACCAAAATTTTGACATCAACCGAAATCTCTTCAAAAAATCCTGATGCACATACTATGCAACAACATTTTTGCATACGTATCAATCTCTCCTCGGTTAGCCAAGCCAGTTATCATCACATTCCAAGCAACACGGTTCTTCTCAGGCATTTCATAAAATACTTCTTTACACTCAGCCTAACCACCACTTTCTACATACGGATTAACCAAATCCAGAGATGAGCCTCAAAGCCCATTTTTATTTCAACCTCATGAACTGTCTGCCAAAAATTAAGTCATGTAAATTAGTACGAGCATAGGCGAAGCTATCAAATTTTAAGTAAAGGTAGGAACTTTGGACTTGATGGTAAAGAAAGATCGTATCTTTGGGATTTTCACTTTCACAATAGCATCTAAAGTAAAATAGCATCGAAGAGTCTAATAAGAGTGAGAAAAATGAACTGGTTCTGTCTTGTTGAGGCGAAAGGGGCAAAGAAAAAGAGCGAAGGAACCGTTAGGAAAAATTTAGTCTTGAACGAAAGGGAGGTTTTGTTGGCTGCAACATGGTTTAATATTTTTGATAAGTGATTTTAGAGTTCAAATTTTTTTGAATGAGATTATGAGAATGAGTATGACTTTTTTAATGGAATTCACTTTAAGCACTGAGGATTTTAAGGATTCAGTTTCATTTTAGACTGAGGAGAAAAATTTGCCACACAAAAAAGGGAATTTCAGCAAAAATTTCTCGAATGTTGCATCAAGCAATGAAAATGAAGAACAAGGACAATTTACAACCATTGTTTATAGCAATAAATATTACAATCTCAGGTGTCAAGAGTAAGCTTTTTCTACCAGAAAAATGTGTAAGCTTTTTCCTTTTCCATATCTTCTCATTTCTTCAAAATAATGAATGTCAGGCTAATCTGATTAACATGTCAAAGGGAAAAGAACCAAAAGATATAAATAAGGAATCAAAATGGGAAAAACCAGGATTCAACAGTGAGACTTCAAAACTCAAAACAATCAGGAGTAACAAGCCTATAAATCTGTTCTACTTATCAATCACTAGCATGCTTGCACCCAGATTACAATGGACCAAGAAAAACTGTGAGGGAGAAGCAACAGCTACACCGACATTAAAGCTTGGGATGATGAAGGTTTACTGCCTTATATAGAGACTCTGCACCTTTAAACTCAGTAGCATCAAGTTGCAAGACCCTCTTGCCATCTGCTCTCCCGTCACCACTGAAGATATGAATCACAACTTGGGGTGGGACTTCAAGGCAGCCAAATAATTATGTCTGTGAAAATGTAGCGGTAAGATAATCTTTCCATAGACTCTTGCACATGTCTTCGCTCACTGCAGCCTTGGGATTATAATTTTATGGAGGTAGACCACCTTGCTTAATAACATAAAAGGCTCAATCATCAATGTTTACCCGCACAGTGGATACATGGAGCTTGCTCCTGTCGCCTCATATCAATTTAATTTGTTTTTGCAGCAGCAGGATTCCGACCAAACTGGATGATTATTGGTTTACCCTTGAACACATAACCATTTACGAGGTTCTGCAAGGAAGGAATCCAACTGAATAGTAAATGTGAATTGCTTGTGTACTAAGATTACCTATCTTCTAAGACAGTTAAGGTTGCTTGCTAATTAAACAAAAATCTTATTAATAAAGGTTTGTAATTTGCATGAATTTTACAAGTTAATAATTATAGAGTATTAGAAATACAAGCAGGAGAGTCTTCAGAACATCATTTTGAACTTCAGAAGGTTGTCTTTGGCTAACCAACATTAGCAAAAGCTTTTATCTTCAGATATATAAGAGCTGATGTTGTTTACCATGAAAGGGAACCAGGTAGCAATTTGGGCAAAAAACCATAATGTTGAGACGATAACAACTCAAGAAGAGAGTTGATTCCTTTTGCTCACTTCTGTTATTTTTAATACCAAGTAACAAGTTATTTCTAGCTGGTTTGGCAAGCTTTGACAACTGAAACTCACTTCTGCCGAATTACTCACAAAATGCATTCCTAGGTTGATATAAAAAAATCTTTCGAGACTAGAGCAGACTATGAGGCAACTTTCACAAGATATACGAAATGGACAAACTCACTGGTGACAGGAAAATGAAAAACCCGAAAGAAACATACCAAAGCACGATGTGCAAGTTCAACTGATGGAAATGTCACAAAAGCTTGACCCCTCATCCTTCCCTCCTGAAATCAAAAGATTACTTTCAGCTTCACAATTAGGTAATCCCAGCACTTTGATCTGCATGTAAGTGAAATATTCTGAGCAGCAAGACTCATTTTCCCATAATTACAAAACTTTTCTTCTAATGTTCACATTCCAATAATTCAACACTTGTTCTAATGAAACATTCTGATATTTTGAGTTTGATATCGGTTTATGCAGTCAAGAGTTAGTGTTTTCCAACAAAAATTTCAGCAATAAAGTTGGAGATGAAATTTAAACAAGCCAGTGTATATAAGTCAGAAATAAAGCTACAGAGAGCAACATGTAACCTGCATTAGCTTCACAAGAAGACTGGATTTAGCTGCTTCAATGCTTCCAAATAATGATCCTACATCACAGCAAGAGTTAATCAACCAAAATCTTTTTGCTAATATGAACAAGGAACAAAGTAAAGAAGCGTTTAAATTCCCAGGACTTGAATAGAGCAGTTTTTGCCTGCATAGTTATAAAGTTCACTGTTATATTCTTTTTCCCATTTTATTACGGGCACTAAGCTGCTAAACAGTAACTATTTGTGTAAAGCAAGAATTAATGCATTTAGTCTCACCAAAGATGAAGTAGAAATCTTCAGGAACAACATCCTTTGCCAAGTTCTTTATATACAACACAGAAGCAGGATTACCAGCTGTATAGTTCTGCACAAACCAAGAGTCTCAATTCAGTTTATGTTTCATCAGATGCACCCAACTCAAGCTAATTTCCATAATAAATTGGCACAAGTTAGCCATGAGCTCATGATCCCAAAGGAAGTAATGATTAAATTAACACGGTTCTCAAACAGCCAGGAAAAAGAAAAGCTTTCATACTTCAACAGATGAGTGAATGTAACTAGGACAATCACATATTTGATTTAATCTGCTATCTAAATGCTGAGATAAGATCCAATACCTTAAACATTGGAAGTGATAAGATTTCTTCTGGAGGCAACTTTCCCTTTTCCAACTCATCTGCAGTAGCAAATCGTTTGGCATCTAAATCCTCCTCATTAGGTTCCTCCGAAATCGGTTTGTACTCATCATTATCATCATCTTTCTGTTCATTAGGAATGTGTTTGGGGGCAATTTTGATCTGTGAAAACACCAAGAAGATCGTCAAAATTAAGACAGAGTAAAGCTCATCCTAAAATATGTAGCTTAGGTAATAATATGACCTGCAGTAAAGGGTTCTTCTTTTTTATCAATGGGATTTCTTTTGGGATCAAGGTGGCAGGTTTCACTCCAACAGCCTCATGAGCTACACTTTTATCAATTGCAGGGCCTAAGATAACTTCTCGCCTTGCACGCTTCTTTGCAGATTTTGGCACACCTTTGTCATTGACCTCCTACAAACATGGTAGTCAAGGAACAGTCAACAACTAATGAGATCATAACTAGGGTTAAAGTTGATCAAAGTGCTTTCTTCAAGGCATAGATAATTTGGTTAATTTAATCTAACATGTGATTATTGATTTTCAGCATTCTAGCAGCAATATCTTGCCTCATCCGAAGACTCCATTTCTGATTCACTAGAAGATGCATCTGCCAAATGAGGCTTTGCAGGTGTTGAAGCAGGAGGAGGGGGTGGTGGCTGTGGTACAGGTACTGGAGGTGGCAGAGGCGGTGTGGGCAAAGCCATACGAAATGGAGCTGGAATATTCATTTTATTCATTAGGTGCAACACCTGAAATTGAGATACTGTTAAGGGATACATCTCCAACAATAACTACAAGAACCTAAGAAGAAAGATCAAGAAATATTTAAGTTGCTTTAAAATAAAAGTGAAATTAAAAAAACCTGGGTATAGAAGCGGGGAACAGCAATAAGAGCATTGACAATATTGGTCAAAATATTTCCATCTGGTGGAGGGTAAGCATATCTGCAACATAAAAATGCATAAACTTTTGTTCATATCTGACGCGATTATTGCATTTAGAAAGAAAGCAGGCTACTTTATTCAAACTATAAAATCATTATTGTATAAATCCTTATGTACTCACAGATTGCAAAAACTAAACTTTAAAGCCAATAACTCTTTATACCATGATTGCATAATGCTTGACACTATATTTGCACCTTCACATTTCAAGCATCTTATGATAAAAGGGAAAAAGGAAACTTGAAAAATAGGAGGAAAGACTCACTCCAGGTGAGGAGGAAATGGATAGTCTACACCAAGTCTTGGAGCAATTGGTTCGCTAGGAGGCATTGATCCTGATCTTGAACCTTGATTCAGGTCCCTAGTCAAGTTAGCATCTTTCAGCAAAGATGCAGACTGTGGAAAATCTTTTCCAAGTTGAGCTCTGGTTTGCTGAGGTTTATTATGCCTGGTTGGCTTACTAGCTCTCTCCACTGACAAGACTTTACCAAGAAACCTCAGGCTGAGAAACCAAAGAAATAGGATAGATAGATAATGATTTCTGAAGTTGTATCGACATCAACAAATTAAAACATACTTAATAGACAAAACAAGAAATATAAAAAAATAATACAGGGTTCCCATCTAATTCCGGTGAGAAATAACTCATATATTTGATAAACCAAAAGCCTAACAGGGGAGAACAAAAAGAACAGACATAAGCAAGAAATTTTACCCATTTAATTGACGCTGCGCTTGAGAAGCCAACGCTTCATTTTTGAAATCCACAAATGCACAGTTTCTCAATCTACGAAACAAAAGAAGGAAAATATGATTAAGTATGATAAAAACAAAAATGTGCATGACCTTAGAAAGCTAATTTCAAACTGAATGCAATTTTATAATGAACCATCAAAAGCTTAAAATTTATTTACTTTCCACTAGAGCAAGGCCGAACAGAGGCTGCGCCATAGTGAGAGAAAAGCCGCAGAAGGGTTTCGTGAGGAATGGCCTCGGGAAGATGCCGAATCAAAAGTGTTGCTACTGAATCCACTTCTAAAGGGTTTGACGTTGCTTCTTCAACACCTTGATATCCAATATGCTGCATTTGAGGATTGCTAAAAGGCTGTGAGGATGGAATACCAGCCATTAAAGCATCCAAAGCAATTTATTTCCTTTCCTACAAAAAAAAAAAAAAATTAATACAAAGCCTTTAGGAAAAAAGTCATTATAATGTAGGTGACAAAAAGGAATATTGACATACATATTCTCTTGCATCGAATTTTGCTCTGTTTGTTATTTTCTTTATGTGGGTATTGCCACAACTCATAAAAGAATTTCAACTTTGAAAGATTAAAAAAATTGAAAAATAAAACATCGGCAACATGACAGCATTAAACTATACAAAACTAACAGGAAATAATGTTCTTACATTCAGGTTCTTGTCCAAAATGGAAAAAATTTCAGAAACCCATATTTAATTCTATATTTTTACACAATTTTCATTACAAGGTAAACTGAAACCGCACCTTTGAGTTCTGGGTATTGATTTGTTCTGCCTGGTTGCCGCTGAATTTCGTTCAAAGGACCCCGTAAGAAGAAAAAGAATTGATGGGTTTTTTTAAGGATGGGTCTATGGAGGCTTGGGGATTTTGTAATGGGCTTTTAATACCCAAATTCTTGCTTTTTAAGACCCAAATTCTGGATTTACAATGGGCTTTCAAGCCCAAATTCTTTTTTTTGGGAGTTAAACTTCTATTAATTCCATTGAATATTTTATTTTTATTTTTTTTATAAATTTTTATTTTCATCATAAAAAATGGTTTTGATATCATGGATTCGGTTTATAATAAAATGAGAGAGTGAATGATAGAAGTAAAAGCAATGTTACATTTTTTAAAAAAAAAATTTGAAAAATAAAATTTCTGAGCTTAATTCAATTACTTTATATGTGTCTATACTTATGAGGTTGTATTTAGTATGCTTATAATTCGAATCTCAACACTTACAACCTTTTCTCTTATCCCCAAATTGAAACATCCTTTGCAAAAAGAAAAACTGAATATAAGTGTCACTTTTTAGAATTTCCAAACTACATGTTTTATTTGTGTTATGTCAATCGGTTACCATATGAGCATTATAGCTTTGAATCTTGAATTCTAATATTGAAATTAAAAATTCAACATTTTATCAAATAAATCACACGATAATATTTAAAACATTTTATTGATCATAATGAAACACCATTTGAAAATAGAAAAATTTGAGTCTCGAAAGAGTAATCTTTTAATACGTTGTTTAACTTAAAAAGATTTCTCTTACCATCAAAAATTTGACGTGGGTTTAATTATGTAATGAACTTTGACATAATGCCTACATCTCCTTTGCGTAATGCTAGTTTATTTGTGATCCTTTCTTTGATGAGTAAGAGATTGACTATACTCCAGTTTTGTACTAATTTTTTCGAAGAAAAATATGGTAGCTTTTGGACAATAGTTCGAGAACAAAAAAATAAAAAATAAAAAATAAAAATTGAAGTACATGTAGCATCATTGTCTGTTTTTCTCTCTTTGAAATTATACTATATATATTGTTTATGAGGTGAATGAAAGAAGGAGGATGCATGTATTCTTGGAAAAAGAAAGTAGTTCTAGATACAATTAAACTTGTTTCATTAGATTATTTGTTTGACCCTACGTATTTAAATTGAACTGATTTTTAATAATTCAGATTGATTTTACTAAACTCGAAATATTATTTAAACACAATATATTATCATTTAAATTAAATTATAAAATATATAGAAAACTATAAAAATATTTTTAATATTTTAATATATATATTTTTTTAAAAAATAAAATTTAAGTCTGACTCGATTTGGATAAGCAAAATACCTTTATTCCAGCTGGAACCCTACTTGATCAACCGCTTGACACTTATAGATACAATACTACGTCACATAAATAATTCAAGTCTCTCATTGCCATGAATTTGCTTAGGAAGATTTTGGTAAATTTTTTTTGTGTTTTTTTTTTTCTAAAAGGAAAAGATAAAGGAAAAAAACCTTAAATGCAATAAGCTACTGATTATTAGGTTGATTTTTGGGACATTGGGATTGATGACTGTCACAATCATATTATCTTAACTCTATTCATTATTACAGAATCATTTGCCCAATTCCTCGACTAAAGCAACTGCTGGCTATGGAGAGCTTAAAACACCAGCAATCGTATTCTACTCTGCAATAATGTCGCTGAAATCTCGGATATATGTTAAATTATTGTATACTAAATTATTTTTTTGAGGAATCAACAAGAATCACAAACAACCAAATTCAACCAAAATTTAGTTTAATCTTTAAGCACATGTAATCATGAATCATAACTTTGTATATATGTTGATCAATCTTTTTAAGGATAATTGTCTGATTATTTTTGAAAGAAAAGCTTATTAAAACCAAACATGCATTACATGCATTTACAAAGGTTAATTCAATTGGTTAAGAGAAAAAGCATATGTAATTTCTTATCAACTAGAGTTTAATCTTTTAAGATGTTTACGTTTGAAGTTAAATTTTAAATGTTTTAGATTCATGAAAAGAAATTAACCATCATAATATTAGGGTTCTTTAACATAATTTACTTTGATACGAAAGATATTAAAAAAAAAAAAAACCAATTTGTCTAGGTGTCAATCATATATGTCTCAATTAGATGAGCCAATAATCAGTTAAGGTTTAATCCTAATTAAAAGTGTTCAAAAGTATGATTTTCCTAGCTAGAAATTTATCCTAATTAAGAATTAATTTCATAATCTTTATGAGTTTAGCAAGTCTTTTGGGCCGGGGGGTGGGCGTGGGGAGGGCGGTATTAATCAAAGACAAAGACACATATTTCACATATAATTTCATTATAAAAGTTGTTTTCCTCTACAGTTTGATCATCTGTTTGTTAGTTACTTTGATGGTTAGGACAGTTTTGAATTTAGCGAAAGAGATTAGCCAAATGAAAAGTCCACTGTAAAACTTTCTCCAGCTAAACAAATTAGAAAAAGTCTATTATCTTGACTTTTTTCTTTTAATATGTAGCCAAAACCCCTTAATTAATTAGTGATTAACTTAAATTTGGGATTAAAAAATGTTATCTTTTTTCAAGGTGACATGTGAGTGAATAAATTAATATTGCCTCAAGCCTATTGCTTAATCTTTATATCTATATATATTCTTATCTGTCTCAATGCTAGCCAACTGTCCCAAACTATGAAACAGTGTCTAAATTCCAACCTCATAATATTATTTCGTACAAGTTTTTTTTTTTTTTTTTTATAAAAAAATCATAGCTTTACATAAAAATAAAGATTAGATATGTGAAAATTTAAATTTAAATTTAAAATTATTAAATATTATTATTTTTAAATAATTAAATGAATTAATTTTACCCATTTGATTCTTTAAGTCTACTTTCATTATTAAAGTAATTAAATAAGAAGATTAAATTAAAGTTTAAGATTTTCAACAAAAGACTGAGATATAATTAAAAAAATAAAATAAAAAAAGTTGGGGTTTAGGGTTCTAAATGATTTTACCTTTTTTTTTTTTTTTCCCTTTTCAAGTTGGGATGATTTTATTATTGCTACTAACCCTGACATATGAGCAAATGTTTAATGACATCATGGGGTATTATTCTTATCTTTGTGGCTCAACTGTTACACTTGACATCATCCAAATAATTGAGGGACAATTCATGTTCTCATGAGTAATAACAAAATTAATCATTCATTATTTGAATCCCAAAACTGTATACATAAAAGTATTATATAAATAACCCATATCATTGGAATTATGAATCATTAATAGTTAATTCTTTTTACTAATTAAATCTACTAATTGAAATCCCATTTTTGATGAAACAAAACAGTATGATTGAAGATATTTATTATTATAGATTTGAATTTCAATTAAAGTTTCTTTGCAGTGAAAAAAAATATCTTCCTCTTATTTTATAGAATAATTTTAAACATATTTAATATATATGATTTTTTATTTTAAATCATTAATGACTTTTTTCTAGTATGTATTGTCAAAATCATACAGCAATAAATAATTTCTTTTTTAAATTTAAAATTAAAATTAAAATATGCGAGTAAAGAGGACAGAAGCACTTCCCAGTTAACCGATTCTTGATTGCTAAACTAACAAATTTGCTTAGACCAGTAAATTTTCTGGCCAACATTCTTGGTATCCAAACAATGAAAATGGGTGAGGATTAATAGCATATATCCTCCAATTTTAATAAACTACTATTTTAAATTAAATAAAATCTAAAAAAATATTACGTAAAATTTTATATTTTTAAATAATGAATTCGTGATTGATCATAATAAAATTATTATAAAAAAAAACTGCAATTGAAATGTTCACGAGATTTTTATCTTATTAGTTTGGAGTGTGGGGTTCTCCTACATGGGCATCTTGGAAGTGCAAAATAGGGTCCAATAGAATTTTGACATGTAAGCAAAAGAAAGCTGATGAGGTGTACTGCGTCATCAATCGTCACCACGTGGTAGTGGGGGTTCTTTGCTTTGCAGTTTCGTTTTGGCCCCAAAAGTCAACCGTTTTAAGTTACGATAGTTAGGCTAACACTTTCTCAAGCCGTCTCTCTTATGAGGTCCACACGTTATTCTTTGACAATTTCTTTTTCTTTTTTTTTTAATTAAAAAGCTCTTATTTTATTATTTTATTTTGCGGATTTTATTCCGTATCCTGCGTTCACAATCTAAAGTATTTTTTATATATAATTATTAATTAAGTTTGATAAATTTGGGGTTAATATAAAATTAATTAAACAAGTGATGAGGTGGCAAGATAGGGCCAAAGAAAATACGAACACATAGCTAAATCAAATGTGGAAAGTAAGGTTCCAGCTCAGCATATTCAGCTTCATAACGTCAAAGAAATATGGCATGGAATTCGGTAGGTCTTGGCCCCCACCTAATCTGGCCCCCACCTAATCTTCTAAACTACTAATACATCTCTTGATTTGATATAATCCAACTAGTAATAAACTAATTACATACTCTAATTCTCATATTTATTTGTGTTATTCCGACTAATGATAGAGTTGAAAGCCTGGGATTTAGTCGAGTATATAAATAAAATATCTATATTAGTAAATTTTGATTTAAAAATTTAAAATTTAATGTAGTTATTATTAAATTAATTTTGAGTTATCAAATGAGCCAAATTTCAATACCTTAAAACTTGATTTGAGTAGTCTGCAAGTATATTTGAACTTTATATTTTTAATTAGCATCGAAAAATCTTAATTCGAAGTTAAACTCTAACACAAATAATTGATATTGAAGTGAAGGAAGCTCAAATAATTTAATTTTTATCTTGAATAGAACTTAAAGCTTAAAATTAAAAACTTGAATGAGTTCAAACTTTTTATAGCTTGAGCTATGCTTGGCTCAATTTCGGCCAAAATATATTCAACTGTTAAATTAATAGGTGTGATTTATTGGTTATGGGATTGAAGTTTCAATTATATGATATCAAAAAATCTCAAATATAAGAAAATGAGATAATAGTATTAAACCCTAAGTCATATATTTATCGTTCAACCGTTTTTACTTCTTTCAGCTTTTTTTTTTTTTAATTTTTTCTTGAATACTTGTTAATTTAGGTATCAAAACATGTCCGAAATTTAAATTTCCATGTGTTTATAATTACTTGCTACCTTTTAAAGATTCTCTCTATTTTGAGATGGATTCTCTCGTCTACGACTTAAAAATCCCTCACTAATTTACGCTTAATAAAGTAGAAATACAATTATTCCATTTTGCAACAGTCGTTTAAAATACAATTACACCTCGTGTCATAATTGTTCGATTTTGGACTTATCGATTGTACGTGTACATAAAGTTTTGGGTACGTATAAATAGCAAGAATATATATATATATATATATGTATATGTATATATATATCTTACGGGATTTCTACAGATAAAAAGTCACGTAATCGAGAGTTATAATCTTGAACTCAAATTTGTCCTTAATCTTAATCTTAACCTAATTCGTTTTGTCCTTTTTTTAAAAGTCAATGAGCTTGATAATAGTTTAATTAGTAGTTTTGACAAAAAAATATAAATTTAATTATATTAAATATGATATAATTATACGATATAAAAAAATAATATTAAAATTATATTATATAAAAAATTATCTTAAATATAATAATAATATAAAAATTATCGAATATAAATAAGTGGCGGACAAGTTCTTCACAAATGCCGATTGGAATTTAATTATTTGTTTCCTAATTTTAGAGCTTAATTATTATAATTATTTTTTTCCTAATTGTCGGCGCCGGTAAAGTGAACTTTTTCAACCTGTTTACTTCTACGCGTTGGTTTTAAATGTCATGAATTAGGGAGCATACGCGTGGCCTCACCCAAAGTCAGCTACATCATATTTTTCAAATTTATTTTTACTTCTACATTTCAAAATTTTGGGCAGTCAAAATTATGAAACATGCATGCGTATTCTAAAATTATAAACTTTTTTTTTTAAAGAAAAAAAATCAAATTTGAATTTGTAAAGGTGATTGTTTTTCATGCTTGCGAGAAAAAAAAAATCCTTTTTTATTTTAATTTTTAAATATATTTTAATTAATATTGCAATAATCATTTAAACTCGTTGATGAAAGTATTAAACTTCATTAAGTGGGATGAGACATTTTTCTTTTTCTTTCTATTTTTTTTTTAAATTTGATAATTAATATGTGTTAATATTTTAATTCTTACTATTAATTTTGTTTTTTAAAGAAATTTGGTAATTGACGGTTGAGATAAGGCAAATCTCGAGTGTGTACGAAGTGTCTGATTATATATGCTATATAAATTTAAATAGTGCACATAGTTTATTAGAGCTAATTTTCGTTAATTACTAAGTGTGCTCTTAATTAATTAAGACTAATTTTGACTTTCCATAAAAAAGAAAAAGGAAGAACGAAAATAGATTATATATGTCTTTATCAACAAGGTTTTTTTTTTTAAAGCATTTTTTGTATTTTATTTTTGGCCAAGAATTTTCTATATTTGATTCATTGCATATGGGATTTTCACATGAAATATCTTTAGAAAAAGCCAAAAAAAGCCTTCGGCTATTAGGTGTGTATATAAATAAGTTAAAATTTTTGTCCAATTTTAAAATTCATCAAAAAGGATTTTAATTTCCAAATAAACATTATCAGCTAAAATCAAAGGTCCCCCTCCTTTCATTTGGAAGATAGCTAAAAGGAGAATTTGTACTCATTCAAGCATATTAAATTTAAATCAATACCCACGAGTTTCATGTTCTGTGAAGGTAATAGAATTTGAAAACATAAATTTGTACTTATGTTTAATTTGTGATAATAAGAGAATTTATAGAACAAAACAACACAAAGAATTATTTGTTATAATAATGTTTTTAGCCAAAAATACTTCTTTTTATATCCATAATCTATTTTTAACTTTAATTCGCATTTAATATTAAAGAAGAATATTATACGCTTTAGTCATTTTAAATTCAAAACTTTTAAAAATTTATCCAACAGGTGATCGTAGCTAGGAATACTAGTAGAATAGAGTAATAACGTTTGAAAATGGCAGCTACATATCGTGTGCATTGGAAATTTCCATGAAATTTCATTGCCATTTTTCTTCATATTTTTGACTTTTTCAGTGTCTAAAAAATCTGTAGAATCTATCCAAAATGGATGGTTTCCTTTGAATTTTGCAAAGAAATTAACACATTTAATTGTTCCAATTGCCTCCCACGCCCCACCTCCCTAAAGTTACTTTGTGTAATATACCAAGTCATACCAAAATACACAATAGTCTACATATGCGAAGTATATGGTCATAGCCATAGCCAACAAAACCCAACCTAAATTTGCTGCTGCAAAAGTTTGTCAAGTTCAGACAAAATCATAAAGAACAGCAGCAATTTTTCAAAATATTTGAAGCTAATGTGTGTGTGTGTGTATATATATACATATATATATATATATTTATATTTATATGTATATGAATAAAGAGGTTTATTGGGAATTTAGAATTCTGCAAATAGGCAATAGAATTTTTCGCTTCGGGTTAGGTTTTAAACAGAGATAAGTCACATACTTTAATGTGAAAAGATTGCTGGAAACATGGGTCCCCAACTAGCTTAGAAACCTTCCTTTTTACCATTTTTTTTGAAAATAAATTCTCATATTATTTGTTCTTTGTCAAACAGGTAGATATGGGTAAGAAAGCTACATAATTTTTTTTTAAAAAAAAATTATTTGAAAATACCCAATCAAGGCTTCCTTGGAAAGTGCCTTGCAGCCTACGGACCTTCAATTAAAAACATTAGCTCTTCTGCAAGCTCCTCTATTTAAGCTCCCTTTTTCCCCTTTGTTCTACTTTCTTAACGGCCTTCCCTTCTTTCATTTCTTTTTCTTCTGCAAGCTTTGACATATCCCTCCCTTTCCCCTCTCTCCATAGCTTTCTTCTTCTTTCTCTCTGTTGCTCTCCATAACAGCTCCTTTCTATTATTTATAAATTCTTTTCTTTCTGCGTTTGTTGTTTTTGTTTAATCCTATAAAGGGTTTTAGAATTTAGAGGAGTTTTAATTCCATGGAAGAAGCTATTGTTGTGAACAAAGGAGAAGACCTGATGGATTTGCCTCCTGGTTTTCGGTTTCATCCTACAGATGAGGAGATCATAACTCATTATCTTACAGAGAAGGTAATGAATAGCAACTTCAGTGCATGTGCTATTGGTGAAGTTGATTTGAACAAGTGTGAACCTTGGGATTTGCCTAGTAAGATTTCTCTTGATTATTGTTGTGACTCCTTTTTTTTATGCCTCTTCTCGAAGTTTTCTTTGCTTGGATGTTCAGTTTCGTTATTAATACTTTGCTGGTGTTGTATTAGCCTTGTACTTGCATCTAATCTTTTGTTTTCTTTGCTTAATTTTGCAGAGAAAGCTAAGATGGGTGAGAAGCAATGGTACTTCTTTTGCCAGAGAGACAGGAAATATCCGACCGGGATGAGAACAAATCGAGCAACCGAAGCTGGTTATTGGAAGGCAACTGGCAAAGACAAAGAGATTTTCAAAGGAAAAGGTTGCCTTGTTGGGATGAAGAAGACCCTTGTTTTTTACAAAGGGAGAGCTCCAAAAGGAGAGAAATCAAATTGGGTCATGCATGAATACAGGCTTGAAGGCAAATTCTCTTACTGTAATCTCCCCAAGGGTGCAAAGGTATACTTAAAAACTCCTTTTTTCTCTTTTAAGAAACCACAGCTTTTTAAATTTCATGGATCCAAAAAAAAAAAAAAAAGAGTACTTATTGAAAAAGAGCAGTAACTTTTTAATTTTATCATCTTGTTACTGTTTTGTTGGTTGAGGGGTTTCTTTTCATGGCGTCTTTTTCTTTGCTTTTGTGTAAATGAAGAATCTAGACTGAAAATATTGAAGTTCGTATTTTGAATAGCATGTTTATTTTTTTTCTTTGTTACAGGATGAATGGGTTGTTTGTAGGGTTTTCGATAAGAATACAGGGATCAAGAGAAGTCCAATTCCTGATCAGCTGTTGAGAATGAATTCTCTTGGTGATGATTTTATGGATTATGCTTCACTGCCACCTCTCATGGATCCTACTTTCTCCGACAAAGCCTTAGGTTCCAGTTTCATGGATGGTGAAAATGGTGAATTCAAGGCCATCGGCACGACCCCCCCAATGTCGTCAAGACCCTCTGATGTGAACTATCTTGGCAGTTCCAACTTATTCACCACGATGAATAATAATCAGAATTTTCTTCAAGCTCCTCCAAATAACCGTTATCAGACAGGAAGTTCTAATATTTTGAACCCTCAAATTCCAATCCAAAATGCAATCTTCTTCCATCAAGGCAGTACCAACCCAAATTCTGCCTACTTGCACCAAGGGAGAAGCAGTGGAGGAGCTCCGAGCAATTCCGGCACCAACGGCGGCTTTAGAGGCAACGATCAGGCAATTCTAAGACCATTGACTGCCGCTCCTGCTGACACAAGATCGGAACTTGACAGGCAGTGCAAGGTGGAGCAATTTTCATCGAATCAATCCATGGTCAGTCTCTCCCAAGAAACCGGCCTCAGCACCGAAATTAACAACAACGAGATTTCATCAGTGGTTTCCAAGAGCATCGAACTTGGAAGCAGCAAATCTTTTGAAGATCTGGGAATTCTATGGGACTACTAGCTAAAATATTTGAAGGGATAATTTATGATACTATTTGGCTTGTTAAATTTCCTAGGAACATATGAATTGAAACAGTCTTTTCTACCACTAGCTAATTAATTAATTATTAGATTTGGGAAGTTTCTTGGATTTCTGATGAACAAAAAAAGGGAGGTATACAATTTGTATAGATTTAGATTCATGGTGTCCAAATATTTTTCAGATTATTACATTTTTATTAACAGATATCTGAGTAAGATTTTATGTACATGAATTCTTTGTTATGGTGGTGAATTTATTCTTCCCTTTTTTTTTTTTTTTCTTGTTCTCCACCTTTTTTCCTCCAATTATCTTAGCATTTAAATTCGCATTGATTCCACTTTCATGTGTTCCAACCATATTTCCTAATTAAAACCAAACATACATTTAAGGTTGTTTGTGTTACTTAGCTGTTTTTTGTTAAATATGAAAGATCAACTCCATGCCTGAACCTTCCTTTCATATGATGTAATTAATGTTTCAATTATTAAATTATGAAATTTTATTTATTTTTTTCCAAAAGTCACTTGACGCTATTTAGCTGGTTGGACCCAAATATTTTAATTATTGTAATTTAGAATCAAACATTTTACTATCGGCAATATCACTTTAGTATTACATAGATCTTTATTTTGAAAATAATTTCAATAATATGCTGTAGAAGTTAATTTTATATAATCAGGAACCTTTCTATTTAATTAATAATTATTTTCTATTGGGATAATTAAGGTATATTAGTTGTCTTGAAATTAATGGTTTTTTTTTTTTATATTCTCTTTATTAAAACTTACAATAATATTAAAAAGGACTAATCAACATTAGATTTCCAGAAATCCATAATAATAAGTCAAGTGGATGTTTATTGAAATGTAAGTTTAAACACCTCCTCGAAATTAACTGCATGAATTGAACCAGATTATGAATCACTTTGAATAATTAATTCCCTTAAACTCTGCAACCAATTAATGTGCCTATCCCTGACAATAACAATTAATCCCAAAATTATTTCTTAAACCACAATGCATAAACTTAATCTTCTGTCTTAAGTATCATAATTAATAATTAATTTTTACATGTGCCTCCCCTAAACCTTGAATTAATATACCCTTTCAACAGCTTAGCTGTTCTTTTTTTTTTTATCTTTAGCAAATTTTTTGGACTAATTAACAACTTATTGCAAGTTTGATTTTGGATTTACTGTAATAACATTATGATTACAAGTTGAATATACCACTTGAGTTTAATTAGATAATTTGCAAGTAAAGCATTTTATATTTTTCAAATCAACTATTTGTTTTTATTTATATTATCCGAATTTTTTATTTTTATAAAGTATTTATATCTGTCAATATATATAAAAGAAAAAAAAATTAATATACCAATATCATACCTATCTCGAATTTCGGGCATAACATAACTTTTTACAAGCTAAAAACTATATGTATGGTTATTGCAATGTTTATAACATGTTTATATATCTTTCCAAGTAATGTTATGATTTGATGACATCTATTTTTGGACTTTTTCAATGAAGTTGTTTTGAAAAAGGGGCTTAGATCGATGATATATGTAACAGATACCCAGGAAAAAAACATGATGAAAGGAAGTTGAATGAAAAAAGAAAAAAGAAAAGAAAATTTAAGAGAGTGATTGAGTGGGAATCGGTTATTGAAAGAGAAGAAAGGTTCATGTGATTGAGTGAAGGTGCATTGAACCCCTCCTCCATCATTTTACTTACTTTCTATTCAAACCAAAGCTTCCGTCAACCCTTAGGAGATTCATGCTTGCAGGGAAGTTAAAATCCCATTTTTTTTTTTTACGAAGCAAGCACAATGAGAGAATGTCCAAAATTAAATCCGATAATTTTAGAACACGATAAAAAAACATAAATCCACCGTAAATAACAAAAATTTTAGCTTACCGAATTTATTTAAAACGAAATTTGAACGAAAACAAGAAGGGAATATTCTCTTTTTTATTTTTTATTTTTTATTTTAAAAAAAAAACCCTGATTTGTTGCATGAAAACGTGGGGGTACCAACCAATTGCCAGCCTCCACCGCGTATTTTTATTTTTATTTTCTACATCGTTTTCAGCTTTTGAAAATGAAAGTTCTGTTTTTTTTCTGATATTGTAATGATTGATCTTATCCGCGTTTTCGTGTTTTCCCCTTTTTATTTTTCAATCTTTTCAGTTTTCACCGCCACGGCTGGCCACCGCTCACAGTCACACCGCCCTCCCCTTCCTCCATCTTTTTTTCTCGTTTTTCTTTTTATAGAATTTCTTGGATTTTTAATTCAATTTTAGATATTCAATTAATCACAATAAAGTTTTCAAGTTTTGGTTTAATTATTAATCTTACCTTAATTAATTATATACTTCGAATTTTAATGACTCAGTATGCATAATGCTATATTTTCTCATTATAATAATACCTTACATTTGAATTGAAATTTATGCAGCTTGAAACCTAACATGTACTTTTCTTAAAGAAAAATATTAAATGACGATGCTCTATTATTGGTTTAACAGTTTAACCGTAAGGAAGAAACCCTTTTTTCAAACATAGGAACTAGAATACATATTTACTTGAAATAAGGTTTTCCACATGTATTTAGATTAGATTTTTGTCGGTATAGCTAACATATAGTTTTTACTTTTTAGTCTAAGCTTCTAGATTCATTAAGTTAATGAATTCACGATTAGATCTATAAACCTCTATATATCATATTTGATAATTTATGTGTGCTTATTACGTTTTACATTTTTTTTTGTGTAAGCTATGAAATATAAGTATAATGTAAATTATTAATCGTATTAAAATTTTAAATACGGATGTGATAACGGAATTAGACGTTTTATGAAAAATATTATGCTTTAAGTAATTGAATTTTTTATTTTTACAAACTTTCTAGAATATATCAAAGCCAATTATTAATACACTCGTAAAATTCATGGATGTTATCAAAATGTATATGGAAAGATGATGGTTTTCGATATTAATTATGATCGCCAAGAATGAGTCATGGAAGAAAAAGACCGGAAATTTCATGTAACATTGACTTGTAACTATTCTTCAACCTAATCTCTGATATTATTAGTCATTTGACAGGGATTTAATGGCATGAAAGTTACCAACCATATCGGCAATTATTTTTAAGGGTTGAAATTTAATAAATTTAAAATTTAATTTTTAATATTTATAAATTTTTATTTTAAAAGTTGCTTTAATCATAAAATAAATAGATAGTTTCACACGACCCCTGTGCATGAAAGCAAAGAATTAATTTCCACTATCTAAAAAAATTCTAAGATGCTACAGGAAAATACCTCCATTGTCGAAGGGGGGGGGTTTAATATTTTTGGTTAGAATATTGGGAAATTTCTTTGATGTTTCTTAGGAAGGAAACTTTCTTTTGCCTTGTTAATTTCTATTTTTATATTATATATGTCAGATTTTATAAATATTTGAACAATATTTTTCGTAATATTGACTGTTACGATTGAATGACGTTTTATAATTGAATCTAATTCAATTTTCATCATTTACGTCATTTTTGTTTACCAAAAATATGTATAGTTAATATATATATATATATATATTCAAAGAATCTTCCATATAATTATAAATATATATATTTCAAAAATGTTTTCACAAATCAAATCTTGCCACGTGTTTAAATCTTTAAATATGATGACTATTTTCCAAGCAGTATTTTCTTCTTTTTTTTTCTTTTAAATTGACCGAAAGGAAAATTCGAACTTATTCTTCAAAGTCCACACATTATTACGGAATTAAATGCTTGCTGTTAATATTGATCTTGCACTAAAAAAAGTTTTCAATCTAATCTTAACCGTTGGATTACATAGTAATTGATCTTCTCTATGAAGCTAAACTCAAAGTAATTATAGAATGATAGCAGTTTTAACTAAAGTAAAAGTTGACTTCTTAGACAAATAATTAATTAGTTCAAAGGCTTATAGAGCAATGCACTTAATAGTAAAAAGAAATAGCAGTTTATGGCTTGGAGACCAAGAACTCTCCTTTTATATGTAACCACAACTTTGAGAAAGATTCTTCTTTTTTATTATTTTCTTTATTTATTGAAGGGTTAATTAGATTCGAACCGCACTAGTCTAATGCATTTGTACTAAATTATTTTAATTTGAGAGCCATTCTATATGGAAGTTTGATTTATGCAACAACAAAATGAGAATCCTCATTTGCTTAATTGTTCATAAAGCAATTATTATAATTTTAAAAGTTTATATTTAATGTACTAATAACTATAATATTACCTTATTAAAAAATAAATTCATCTATATTTATTTTTTATTTTTTTTAATAAGTTGACATCATTTGAATATCAATATTTGAATATATACATTATCAATAATCAAATACTGATTTAATTAAAAATCATATAAAAATTTTAAAAAAAAAGACATTTAAATGATTAAAACTCAAAACGTAATATTTTATTTTGAAAACATCAAATTTGAGTTTTTAAATAAAAACGAGATTGATGTGATCATAGAATGAGACAGTATTAAATTTTGTACAATTTTTTCTTATGTAAATATTAAGACTTAAATTTTAATCTTACGAGAATTCATTTTTTATGAGAAATTGATAAATCATTCAAATCGATTGTATGTTGTTGATAATTTATAAAAATTTATCTTTTAATAATTGTTAGTTCCAGCTTGACAAAAAAAAAACAGCAATTGCAAAGCTATCAATCTCATAATAAATTTAATTAACCAAATTAATATTTAAATTCTAATCAAACACGAAGAAAGAGGTTATGATCATAGCCAAATTAAGAAATAGATATTTCGCCATAAAACCGGTTTCGGGATCAGCTGACGTCATCATTATTCTTGCCTTAATCTCCACATTTTTTTACGTGCTGCCACGTCGTCACCAGCTCATTACACGAGGATTGTGACGTTGTGGGCCCTACGCTTGATTTTCATTCTCTCTTTTCACGTCTCTTACATTATTTATTTATTTATTTATTTATTTTTGTGAAAGTAGCATTTTCAATTAATTTGGTATACTAGCTTCTTTTCTTTTAATTTATAGACTTATAATTGCACGGATACTTGCTATTAAAAT
Source organism: Adansonia grandidieri (assembly GCA_038382065.1). Lineage (NCBI taxonomy): Eukaryota > Viridiplantae > Streptophyta > Magnoliopsida > Malvales > Malvaceae > Adansonia > Adansonia grandidieri. The sequence goes on from JBBYHK010000005.1 coordinate 6,589,449, forward strand.
ATAAAGGTTTTTATTTTGATTTTATTTTAATTTCAGCAGTCAAATAACACCTTGACAAGTGTGTGAAATAGTAACTGTACATTCAATAGTAACAATAGAAAACATATGTAAAATATCTTAAAATTCATTTCAAAGTTCATTTTTCTTTTACATCTCAAGGCATACAGTGTTCCCTTCGAATTTGTATGTATGGTCAATATAGGTCAATTAAGTGTTGATTTATTGATTTTAATAATCAAATTTAATTTATGAGAGATTTAAATATAACAAAAAAAGTTAAGAAATTGTAATAAAAATAAAAAATTAGGGTTAAAATTTAGTAGGTGATTGATTGTCATTAATATATGTCTAATCAAAATTTTAATTAAATTAAAATAAATGTTCGAGGACTTAATTGGATAAAAATTGATATTTGAGGTTCATTTAATAAAATGATATAGACTTCAATAATTATTTAATTTTAGTTCATGTGTTATATATATGTTTATATATTTAAGCTAAAATAAAATAAAAGTTAAGGCATTTGATTAAGCAAATTAATCTTTAACACTAAATGGATACCCTACTCATATCAAGCATTATTTGAATGCAAAAAAGAAATGATAGTAATCAATAATGCTCGAAATAAATACTCAAATTACTCCTTTAACAGATGATGCTGCAATAAAGAAAAAAATTGAAAATAAAGTTGAAAATTAATTAGACCGATTATGATTAATTTGTTAAAAAAATTGACTAAATCATATTTAACTGATCATCAATCTATTTGGACATTAATCTTGAATCATAACAATGTTAAGAAAATGTTTCATTGATGTTGATAAGGCAAACGGATATTCGAGTTGCAAGTATATATCACCTGTAATAATTAATGATTCCAGTGTAATTAATCAATTATAATTTTAAATTGTATAATATCAAAATAGTATGTGTAATTCATGTTTTTAAATGGAGGATTCTTAGATAAGCTAAAATAACAAATAAAAAAACTTTGCATTTTATCACTTTTCCAAAATAATTTTTTATATTTTTATTACTACTATATATATTTTTAATTTTTAATTTAAGTCCTAATAAATTATTAACCTTTAATTTATTCTTAAATAAACTCATAATGCTTAATTTATAAATATGTAAGCCTTAAGATAAATCAACCTTCCAATTAGAATAATGACTTATTTAAGTATAAAAATAAATCATCAAATGATAAAGATTTATTTAAATAAAATAAAAATATAAAAATTATTTAAAAAATATGAAAGTTTTCATAATTCTTTTTAATATTTTAACCGTTATACAAATATTTACTTAATAATAAGACGGTGATTTCTTTTTGTTTTTTTAATAAAGTTAAAAACTATACAATGTTTTATGAAAATGATTGGTGGCCTAATTAAAGCTATATGTGAAAGTCTAGTCCTATTAGTGTCACTATCAAATAATTTAGGCACTCGTGGGGGTCTCCATTGCCCTTTAATTTCGCCAACCAAAATGCCTGGCTTTATGGGTTTCAAAAGTGTTCCCTACTCTATGTGAGGAAAATATATATATTTTTAAATATGCAATAAGTTGGAAGATGAGAGATTAAACTTCAAAATTTTCATTTTAAAACATATATAAATTGCTCCAATTCTTAAGTTAAAATATAGATGTTAAAAGGCAATCTATTCTATATATAAAATTTATTGTTGAATTAATATTATAAATTAAACGATATCAATTTAATTAAAAAATAAATAAATAATAAATAATAATATATGTGAAATTAAAGATATATATTATTCGATTTTTAAAAACACACATTTAACAAATATTACTCACTTACCAAATATTATTATATTTTTTAACATAATTTTATTTTATTTTAAACTTTTTTTTTATTTTCAAAACTTTCAAATAATGAGTGCCCATAATTTATCGAGTGATGTTGTACGTAATTAAGCTACATGTTGATCATGATTCATTTTTAAACATTAGATAGAACTTTAATTATAAAGTTATTTTATAAATGAGATTGCAAATAAGTCAATATGCACTTGAGTTTACATTAATATTCAATTCAAATTATTTTATAAATGTGCTAAGTTCAAATCATCTTGAATGTAAGAACATCTTAAATGTGATGTGAATTTTTAATGAATTACAACTCATTATTTATCTAATCAAAAGTGACATTTGTTTGTAAAACTTATAACAAATATATATATAATTACAAACTATGATTTATGGACAACTTCAAGAATTATATAAAATATATATGTAAAAACTGAAAGGAAAATAAACTCAATATGAGATTGTTTTTCTTTTTTTTTTTTTTATGTTTGAGATGAAAGAAAGTATTGCATGTGATCAAATTTGGAATTCAGACTATTAAACTGAAAGGAAAATAAAATTAAATAGAAAATTATATATATTTTAAATTTAATAATATTAGAGACGGATATAATTTTTTATTTAATATTATTAGGATAAATATCATTCAAATAGTTTTAAAAAAAATTGTTAAAAAAAATATTTTTTTTTTTAAAATAATTATTAATTATCTTTAATACTTTCAAAATTTTTAATATCAATTATATTAAAAGTTTATCTTTTGTTTTAAATAAATAAATCATCTAAATTAAATTTTAAATTAAAATATGCACATCTTTTAACAGCGTAATTTAGACGAGTGAAATAGTAAATGTAATAATGAGTTATAAAGGAGAAAAAGGAAACACATAAATCAAAGGAATCTGAGACTTATCCAAAGTGGCTGATAATAATGATATATAAAATGTTAAATCATCACAATATGAACGATGTGAAAACCTTTCTTTAATCATTATGGAATATTATCATTACAAATAGAAGAAAAAAAACACGATGTTTCCTATCAAATATCAATGTACTGTTGAATTAAAGGGATTTTCCGCGTCGAAGTGATTGTTAGCACTTGGCAGTATTTACGCAAAGAAAGAGAAATGAAATGAACAAACCATTGAAACCAACAAAACGATTTCGGTGGTAAATATTCCTCTTCTCATATTCTTGCGGAGGGAATTGGCAAGTAATAAACTTAGATTATCCGGTGTTAAAAGAATTAGATCGAGTTGATCGATTGGATCAAATGATTTAATTAAGATTTAATTGGACTGAATGGATAAAAAATTATATTTTTTTATTAGATTGATAAAAAATTAGTTCAATCAATAAAGAATTAAATTTAATGGATGAAAAATTGATTTTATATTTATTTTTATTTTTTTTCAAAATTCTTTTCATAATTATGAGATTTGAACATTTTCGCCTCTTTATTTTATACATACCATACTACTAAAATTAATATATATTTATTGCTTATTTTAACATAATGATTTATTTTAATATTTAAATTATTTACATTTGAAGTGGTTGGTCTAATCACATGGATCAATTAGACCTAAAATAAAAAATCTAACTGACTTGAGTTACGATTTAATTTTTTAAACATTGTTCTCAAATAACAATAGCTTCTCAACACTTAAAAACATTGGTTATGAATTCTCTCCATTACTTTCCGATAAATCTTTTTGGAAATATTTATTTGTTTGTGATGTATCTAAAATCAAAATTATAGATAAACAGACTTTATCCAAAATAATTCAATTTCTTGTTTTTCAATGCTTAAGCTAGGATGTTTGATTTGTTCATTACCAAGTTCTTATTTATTTATTTATTTTTTTTACCTACTTTGAAGATTTGAGAAAAAAAAAAAAAGAAATTACATTGCTTATCAAACAGAGAGAATATGAACTAACTAGTAAGCCAAATATTCGGATACATTATTATTTACATTATTTACAAATAATCTTCAGATAAACGTAGATTCTTGGGAGGAGATTGATTCTATTGCTTTTGGGACTAGCTGGTTGGTCCATCAAAAATGGATTCTCAATTTTCCTTATAATTTATTTGCCCCATATAGGAAATTTCAACTAGTGGGATATAAATATAAGAAAATTGGGAGCAAGAAATATGATTTCAATTTATTCGTATAATTATTTTTAAAAAATAATAATTAATAAGTTCGAATTTAAATTTATAATCATTTTTTAATTTTTGGGCTGCAACTTTCTTTGCACCGAAAAAATTATACGTGAGAATAAAGTAAGATTTAAGAATATTGAAGTGAGACATTCATGTGATCTGACGCTTGATTTGATCAAACAGAAATGCTTCACTTCTATCTCTGAATAAGGAGAAGGGGAATAAAAATTGGATGAAAAAGCTTTTGTAACCTTAGAAAAATGCTAGACAATGGGCACCTTTTCTTTTGCTTTCTATTTGGACCTTTTAGCTTTTCATGAACTTAAGCAGGCCTTATTAGCAGTAGGTTGATTATTTGAGTAGTTACAGAGCCCACAATCAGAACTATATAGTGTGCAGACTCATTCATAGAGGTTGATGGCACAGTCCTTTAGAAATGGTACGCCGTAATTCTCCATTGTTGGGGCAATGGAAGAATTTCATCATCTAAAAAGTCCTCAGATGCAACTCGGAGTGTTCATGGGACAGAGCAATTGAAAGTTTAAAAGCTGCTTATATATATATATATATATATATATATATATATATATTCACGCATAGGCAAAATTTGCAGGCATTCATAGAAACTCTGCAGCAGATGTTTATTGCTTTTCAACACACTAGTATATAATTAGAGATGCTGTTATTTATATCAAGTCGATAATATGAAGTAGCAGCCGAAGTTAGGCCTCTTTAATCATCCAAAAAAAAAAAAGGAAAACCCTTAAGAAAGAATGCATAGCGGATCCTTCCAAGCAAGACATCAGCAGGCATTGATACAGCTTCGATCTAAGAACCGAGTCACTGACAGCACCGTATTACAAGCATCCTGCAGTTATTATCAGTTACTAGGAGAAACAAAAAAAGACTGCAGAAATGAAATGATTCCTAAATTCTCAAGAGTTGGTATTCAAAGATAGTTAGAACTTTGCTAGGATTAATTTTTAACTGTCCTGATTTTTTTCTAGTTTTTGAAAAAACTTACAATATGGTACGATCTTCCATAGCTGGTTATCTCCCTTGTTCCATGACCAAAGCACAATAGTAGTACCATTGTGGACTCCACCCGAGTTCTTGTCACCATGGAAAGCATCCATATTTAGGCGAATGTTATTAATCATTCTTACGGCTCTGTAGCCATCATCATCCATGACCCTGCTCATACTCCATAGAATGGACTCATCGAAATGATCTGGCTTGTAAGGTATTAGTTGGACCTGCAGACAAAACCTCTTTTTCAGGACACATTTAATGTTAATAATATTCAAGATATTCTTCATTTTCACTGTCTGATAAGAAAAAAAATTATGATGCACACACAATTTTTCACTGCTGTAAGTATCGATAGAGAACGAATCTTGTTTGATTGAAGATTGAATCTTAACGCGTCAAACTTTACAGACTAGAAGCATTGTATGAAGATACAGGAATGGCAAACAATGTATCACGTAAAGAAGGACGTAGAAATTCTATAAGTTCTTTGACATTTTCTGATCATATCGATAATGTGAAAACATATAGCTAGCATGAGAGTCCATGAATATCGAAATCATCGTCCATAATGAGAATGTCTGTTGCGTCTCACCTATCAGCAAATGTTATCAAGCAAAGAAAATCAAAAGCTCTCAGCATAATGACTACATGAAATTAAGGGGAAAAAAAAAAACCTGTTTTCTATATAAGTCATTGATCTTAATAATTGAAAGTCATATCAGGCTCAAGCAAAAAGATTGGTAATAGTTATCAGCTACGAACCGGATGTTAAGTTGCATCACTTCTAATCCAGTATCAATGGAAAGTAACAACCAGAAAAGAAGCATGTAAAATCAGCCAACGAAATAACTTCAATGTCCATGAATAATTTCTTACAGGATGACTAGCTCCAATGGAATGTTTAAGGGCTTGACCGGTGACTTTATTGACCAGAGAAAAGCCGGGGAAACCCTCTTCATCTTTCACTCTAGTGCTGAACTTCTCATCTTTGTACCAATGCTAAAATAACAACAAAATAAGTAACATTCAAATCAAAATAAGATCAAATGTTCTGCCTTAATTTTAAGTTTTACAGTCAAAAGAGTTCAAACTTCAAATCATAACATAACATAACATAATCAAGTGAATAATTTTATAATCCAAAAATTTTCTGCTGATATAGTTGCTAGATATACGCACCTGAAATTCATCAGAGGGATCAGATGGAGCAAGATGAACCTTACCATCTCTGATGGAAAGATGAAAATTGGGATCAGCTTTGCAATAGATTTTAACAGTAGGTTTCTTGGAGAGTTCAGAAGCGTAACCAGAATGAGGCTGATTGTCAGTGAAAGATGGCAAGTGGGGACTAAAAGAATGATGACCTTGATCACTTTGATGATGATGATCAATCCTTTCTTGACTACTTTCATGAGCAACATGCGTAACGTGTGCTGGTGCTGGTGAGTAGTTGAATGAACCATGTACAGGGCCGCCTTCAGGCCGGTTGTAGCTACCACCACCCACACCACTATGGTGGACATGAGTCGGATGGCTTTGCGGTGGTGGGAATTCAGTTTGCTGAGGGTGATACGACGGTGGTTGGTGTGGGGGTGGTGCAACTGCTGCAAATCCAGGTTGCTGGAAGTATGAAGATGATGGTGGTTGTGGTGATGGTGATGGTCCACCAAAACCAGCTTGTTGGTAACGAGGTGGCGGTGGCTGTTGGTGATGCGGCGGAGCAAATTCATCATTGTGCTGGTAATATGGTGGTTGTTGCGGTGGCCTTTCCTGATTTTCTTCATCGTCATATCTATGGTGGTGAGTGCGAGAGTGATTGTGACCGAATGGGAACTCCATTTGTTTGATTCTGATCTAATTTCTCCAATTCTTGGCCCTTGAATCAAAACAATAAGAAGCTGTTAATTCCTTTAATCTTCAATACAACGCGAGAAAAGAAACTATTTTATTATTACTATTTTTGAAGGTTTTATTTATTTATCATTACATTTGCAGAGAGGATAACAAATTTGCAAAATTTTTGCCGAATTTTGTCAAAGTTATGATTTTGACTGCATGATTTTAGTAAATCTTTCACTGATTTAGTTAATTTGTTACCTTAGCATAAGCTTGGTTTGTTATAAAAAGATGATTATCGATAGAAGTTACCGATTTAAAAAAAAGGAGAGTTTGTATACATTAAAATTTAAATTTAAAATTCACTAGATATTATCTTTTGAAAATAAGTTGATTTTATTTAATGAAACGTAGCCATTGGAGCAGTTGTTTTTATTTATTTTGTAGGGTTTTTAGTTTTTTAGTTGACAACATTATTGTTAGTAGATTTTTTAAGTTTTTAGAGTATATTATAACAGGGCATTTGATAGCCCTCTAATTTTGCTGGTGAGGTGTTAATCTGTACAGATAATATTTTAATTTATTTTCTGACAATTTTCTTTAGTTTGGACATCATCTCTTGACACTTCTTTAAATAATTTTTTTGGGTCAGGCCCAACCCAAAATATTCGTTTGTGGGCTGCCTTCAGCTCATTTTTCAATTTAGGCACAAACTTTGATTAAGTGTTTTTTTTTTTTTTTTTTCTTTTGCCCTTTAGGCCTTACGATTTGAAGAAAGAGGATACAAACTCTATTCATTAAATAAAAGAAACATGAATTAATTAATCGAATCAAATGTTCAGGTATATTAATTAGTAATTTCTTTAATGGGAGTTTCTCGTTTTTTTTTTAAATAATACGTACCAAAATTAATATATTTTAATGTATGTATCTATACTATTTAACATTTGATTTTAAAAAAATAAACCTATATAAAGCATTTTTAATAAATATAACTCTCAAATTTTATTAAAAATAAATTAATCGTGTGAAAAAATTATTAAAAATATTAAATTTATGAGAATTAAAGATAAGATAATTATTCACCACACCGATGATGGACTATAAAAACATTACAAGTTAATAAATGACACGTATTTTTTAAACATACTTAAAAAATAAAAATAAATAAATTAAACATGTATCATTTAATTAACCCGTAAAATATTTATTTTAATAAAAAGTCACATGGGTCCCCTCCTTCCAACTGAAAACCATCCAAATAATTGAAGGTGCAATCATGCGAATACGGATAAGTCGCCAGGTCCCAAGCCCAAGGTCTGAAAAACAAAAATATAAACATTTTTCATGTTTTATTTTTACTTAAACTATTGGAGATTATATTATTTTTATTTTTTATTTTTTAAAAAAAATTATGTTTATGATATATTTATATATGAATATAAAATATATTTTTTAAATATATAAAAATTTAAATTTAAATATTTTTACATAAAAAAATCGTATTTTATTCGACATTCATCTAAATTTGAGAACATAAATTGCAGCTACTTCTCTTCCTTTTGATGTTCGATGTACAATGAACTTCGAATATAAGTTTAGAGAAGTGGAACAGATAAAATTTTACTAAAACAAGCTGCTGCCTGCAACAAGTACCTATGTCTAACTAGATGAACTATCACCCTTTTAAGTAGTATCCTTTCACTTTTGATAAGGTTTAAGCATACTTATCAGATTGAAATAATTTTTGCAGCAATTTTTCAACAGCTAATTATGATATATTAGTTTTGATTTTTAAGATAGTAAAGATTTAATTTTTGTCCATTAAAATAAAAAATCAATATGCATGATATAATAAATTAATGGGTTGGGCTCCTATCTATTACTTTTTTATTTATTTTTTAATATATTTGTTAACACCATTCATATTTATAAGATTCACTTATGAATTATCAAAGTCAAATAAAGTCAAAATCATAAATAGTGATTAACATTATATTAGATAATAATGAATGAAAAAAATAATAAAAGGGATCCCTACCCTAAATTAAATGCACCATTATCTTGAATTATCTTATATCAACCATGTATTAAAGTTCAATTGGATAAAATGTTTGCCTAAATTTCCCATTTCCAATTTACAGGATTAATTAACTTGTAGTTATTTTCATTTTCACTTAAACCATGATACAGAAAAGTAAAATTTATCCTTACTTTTAAGTACAGGACCAAAGAGGATAGAAAATAAACAGTTCAAAAGCCGGGTTATTCTTAGATAAAGTTTTTTTAAATTTAGGTTAATTTTATTTGATTCAAATTATTATTTAATAATAAAATAATATTTATATATATTTAATTATAAAAAATATAAATAATATTTAAATAATATAATAAATAATGAAATAAATCTAACCTGAACTCAACCTACCCTAAGCTTAACAAAGATAATTTAAAATTTTTAGACCACAATATGGATCAATCCAACTTACAAACAATTCATAGATTCAATGAATAATTTAGAGAAGCTTTTTCTTACAGTAAACTATCAGTGTCTCTCAAATATTATTCTACACAAGCTTTTTTCTTAAGGACCCCATGAATAATTTAGACAATTTCTTAAATCACAAGCATAATTGATCTCCTATCTTCTCCAAGCCAAAGATAATGTGAACAAATTAGTGGCTGATTGTGACAAGATTTCTGCTTTCTGATTACTATAAATTTTATAGTTAGGCACCAATCATATGCTATTACATGTCATTTCTTTAAGTCTTGGTAATGACAAGATTAGCAAATATAGAAACAAAGATTAAAGGATGTTATTGTAATCTTCAATACCTGTTAGGTACTTAATTGTTTATTATATGTTCCCATATTGCATTTGTATTTTAGTAAAGGAGCAGCTACCTGATTTGTCTTTCTTATCCAAGCATCAAATGAATCAAAAGAATTCAGAAAATTTTTTGGATCTAAAAAGAATTGAGTAGTTTAAGTCCAAGCAATAACATGTAATATAAGAAGTATGAAGTTTACCTAAACTTGTTAATTTGGACGGTTTGAGAGATCTTGTATATTCCTGTCTTTAATTAAAATGTTTGACTAATATCTTATATTTAATTATTGGGAAATATGGGTATAAAATGCCATTCATAAATAAATACTCGTAATATAAAGAGTGATTTATTTTATTCACGTAATCATTTTTAAAAAGTGACATTTAGTAAGTTTAGGGTTTTAATTTTAGCATTTATACTATCTTTTTATATTTCTAAACAGTATCCTCATATATATATATATATATATATAATAAAAAAAAAATAAGTATCCAATTCCCATCCAAATAATTTTCAACTTGTTTTGTGTTTTTATCAAAAAGGAAATGACAATCTTGATTCCATCAGTCTTTGGCGCAACAGCTGGAATGGAAAGTTGGTGATTGACAAAGAATGCAAGGGTGGATTTACTTAACCGAAATAGTATTTAATTATTAATCTAAATTTTTTTAATTTTATACATTATTTTAATTGAATTTAAAAAAATAACTCAATAATTATACATATTTTTATAAATATCACTTTAATTAATAACATAAAATACCGATAAACATTTACGTAATAGCTTGAGAATATAAACCTTTTTTTTTGGTTCTTTTCTTTCATAAAAAAAGAATCATATCATCAAATTCAAGCAGCACACTGTCTTACAGAGTGTGAATCTGATCTTTCCACTTCCACCACCACTACATAAATATTCTACAAAAATCATGGTATGATTGATTCCTTTCTAACTCCTTTTGTAGTTCCCATCAGCTTTTGACTATGTAAATGTAATGGTATCAGCTTCTTGATACCATCCCAAGGAGTTCAATGATTCTAACTATATTTTTTTTAATTTTTCAAACTTAAGCCACACACGCTTCCTTCTATGCACACCTGCACCAAGGTCTAAAGACAAATCATTGGTTATTATTTCTTATCTTTCCTTAAAATTTCTTTTACATTTTTCCTTTTTTTTTAATAATCTTTGATTTTTTATCCTTGGAATTGAAGGTGAGGACTTAAAAGTAAACTCTGGTTGAAGAATGACTGGTTTCGAAAGTTGTATTGAGTCATGTCAGATTGGTTGGCGCTGCTGTTACTGTAACTGCAAGAACTGATAAGTTTCTTTGATTGATGGAAGTAATCCTCATCGATATTGCTTGAGTACTGCCGCTTGAGCTTGTATTCCATATTTGGAACCGAACAACTCAACTGGGGAAGCTTTTGCAGCAACATGCTGTTGTTGTTGCTGCTGCTGCTGCTGTTGTTGTTGTTGCTGCTGCTGCTATTGATCGGGGACTGTTCCAGGTTGGCAAAGGTGAACGGAGATGATTCGTATCCAGAGGCGTTGCACTGGTTATTGTCTGCCAGGAAACTGCTCAGCATTGAGTAATCCATGGCGTCCAAAAGGTTGGAGAAGGAACAAGATTTCTGGGGTTGAAGGGCATTGTTGCAGCTTGGAGGACTTTTCATGGCTGCTGGTAAAAGGGCATCTTTAATGAACTGTTCTGCTTCTTCTTCCTCTTGATCTTGATCACTTATTGCTGCTGCCGTTGTTCCAGTTGAAGATAAAGCGTGGGATTTCTTGTAGATCCGGCAAAGAACCCAATCATCTAACTGAAAAATTTTACATCCAAAAAACAGAGAACTTAATAAACTTATTATATCAGTCACAAAGATTAATGTAAATGTGAAGGGTCGGTAAACAACAAATGGTTCAATTGGAATTGCACCAACATTACCTGCCATGTAAGTTATAAATCCACTATGTAAAACACAATCATCGATTTATCTTTTTTTAATCTTTTTTTCATTTCATTGCGAAAAAAAGGAAAAAAAAAATCAATGTCACCATCACAATTTTCAAAGCATAAGTTGAATTTTCAGGATCCTACTTAAAGAAGTCATAATTTTTATATTTTTCACTTCCTTTTCTAGTGATGTATATTATTATCATGACAAATAAAAGGGTTTCTATTTTTTCTTGACATGACAATTCAATTTGAATGCCAAATTCAAATGGGACTGTTTTAAAGATGAGGTTCTCACTCACCCTCATGGAGCAATCTTTTGGTTTAACTGGTCTATTGTTGTAGTTGGAATTAGGGTTCTCTGCAAGGCGATATTCATGCATGATCCAATTAGTCTTTATTCCCTTGGGAGGCCTTCCTTTGTAAAAAACCAAAGCTTTCTTTACACCAATATTCTCTTGCACTTCACCCCGCCCTCCAGCTACCATTGAAGATGTAACTATAACCTTATCGGTGCCGGTTGCTTTCCAGTAGCCCGACGCGGCTGCCCTGTTTGGCCTTGCACCGTTAGGGTACTTGCGATCTCTAGGACTGAAAAAGTACCATTCTTTCTCACCAAAGGCAGCTTTAGCTGATTAAAAAAAAAAAAAAACAAAACAGTTTCGACGTTAAAAACAAGCCTCAAAAACATGACAACAACAACAAACATAAAAAGGGTTGTTAAAAGGAAAGCTCACCTGGTAAATCCCAGGGATCGAACTTATAGATATCGACGTCGGCGATGATGGAAACAGGGAAAGGGGAGGAACTCACTTTCTTCCTTAGATAATGAAGGATGAGTTCCTCATCTGTAGGGTGGAACCTAAACCCTGGAGGCAAATTCGATTGTGGGTGCTTCATGTTTTTAATTTTTAACTAAACTAGCTTTCACCTATAACTTAAAGAAAACTTAAGATTGAACTAAGTTTTTTTTTTCTTTTAACTAAAAGAAGATGAAAAGGAGGGGGAGAGAAGAACTCTTCTTCTAAAGAATGAATTCGGAAGCAAAAGGAGCTCAAAAAAGAGAAAAGAAGAGAAGGGGATTGAAATTTTTGGGAGGGGATGAAAGGTTGGCATTATATGGACGCAGGAATTTTGTCGTTATATGGAAAAACCAAATGGAAAAATTGAAAAGAGGGGATTAGGCCGATGAACGGAAGAAATCAGCTTTGCATTATAATATAATTGTACTTTGGTTTTTTTAAAAGGGGAACCAATGCCAAGTGCCAGCTGTTGGGGGAAGGGGACTTTGAAGATAACTGGTCTTTGCTTTTAATTTGGTTGGCACCTTCTCCCACGTATAGGAAAAGATGGCGGCTTTAATCTTATGACATCACTGTCTTCGGATAAAATCTATGCCACGTTTCATCCCTTCCAATATTTTTGGCCTTTTATGAGTGAGATTTTAGATAAAATTTTATAAATTTGAGTAGTTTTGGTTGGATCTAATTTTAGGCGTAGAGATTTGACTTATAAATAAATTTATATAAAAATTAAAATATATTTATTTAAATTTAAATTAAATTAAATTAAATTATTTATATTTTATTATAAATATAGTTTATTTTAAATTGAATCTATTAGATTGGATAAGAAACCTAAACAAGGAATAGCTTTGTTCCTTTTCCCTTAATAGTAAATTCAACCAATTAAGATAAAATATATTGTATGGGAACATTAAATTCGACTAATGATATATGATCTTTCATTAATTTTTTTTTAAAATATGACATAAAAGATGTATATAATAATTTTCCAGTACAAAAAAATAAAAAAAACAAGAGGATTGTTATGGTTGTGGCAATCCTAGTCATACTGCCGTAAATGTGTGTATCTCTTGACTTTTTCCTTAATTTTCAATATTTAAAGATTTTATTTTTGAATAACTTCAACGGTGGCGGGTGAGGATGGAGGGAGGGGTAGGGGCCAAGGGACCTCATGGCCTTCCAATGGTCCAAAAGAAAAGTAAAAACAAAAACATAGAAGGAGGGAAAGGGTTTTGGAGATAAGGCGGTGGGGGGAAAAAGAAAAGAGATGGAAAGGAAAGGGTTGGGAGATGACAAGATTGGTCAAAATTGGGTGTTTAGTGGATTATTTAGTGTTAGATTTTGATTGAGTGAAATGCTAGTTTGTTACTTAGCTACATGGGTCAGCTTTACTCCCTATGTCACAAAATAAAATCAATGCATTATTTCTTTGAGGTGGTCATGATTTAATCTTTGATCATTATATTTAAAAGTCTAATATTTTATTAAATAGATTGTATAATTATTTTAATTGTGAACATTTTCCATTTGCTTAAGAAGTTTTAAGAAATTAATATACCATTTCAATAATTTTTCTTTTTTTAAAAGAAAAACTTTATAATTGAAACATGCCTTTAAGATCATTCAAGGAAAAAATATATAATTGCTGATGGTCTTTCTCGAAAATCAAGTGGTCCAAGTTTTTTAGGAATATCGTATGGTATGGATTGTTGGATCTTGTTGATTGGACCTTATTTTTAGATCGTAAATTTTTCACATCGACAGGTTTAGTGAATTTAACAGTAATCTTAAAAAAGGATTAAGATTATGATTTATTTTATAAATAAATGATAGATTATTCTTATTATCGTACATATAAACGAATGTAAAATAGAGGGAAAAAAGAACAAATAGCAAAAGCAAAAGGAAACAAAAGAGCATATCTTAATCAAAACTTTTGGTAGAACTAGATTCAATAATTCATGGACCATAGTTTTGAGTGTTTAATACGTTTTAATTGATTGGAAGTAAAGAGTGAATAATAGAGCACTACTTCTTCAATGTTTATCCACAATACACATATGCTATGTTATACACTTTCTTTATTATTAATTAATAACATTTGCCTAATACAACAGATTTCAATTTAAAACTTTACAACTCCTATGCTAAACTACTTTCATTTGCATGCACCCACCTCCATTTTTCTATTTTTTTTATTGATCCTCGTTCTCATTATCATCTCACTGTCACTAGAAGTAATTATGGTCGGACTACAATTTTAAATTTTTATTTTCTTATTTAAACTTGAATCGAGGTAAAGTTTAATTTATAAGAATTTTTTTTTTTTTTGCTTATAAGAAAATCTCTCCTTTTTTTAAAAAAAAAAAATTAGTTAAAAATTACAGTGCTATACTTGGCTAAGGATGAGTGAACTGAAATTGATGGCGTTTTCTAGTTTAAAACATCCAAAAGAAAGGATTATGTCTCCAACGTGACATCCAAGTTAACGATGCATAATAATATATTTAAAGCACAAATTAAATAAAAAATAGGCTGCCATTCCTTTTTAAGCTTAATTAGCAACTCGATTAAGACGTAAACATTATTTTAATTATTATATTCCCAAATCACAATGCTTCATTTGTAGGATGCAACCATCGCTACATATTTGCCCCCCAAAGCCCACCAGTGGCCACTGTCTTTAATTTTTATTTTACTTTAATTATATAAATAATCTTGGACCATAAAACATATACGAAACTCTTTCTTTTTTTTTCTTGTTCTTATTTTGATGCTATATATGTCAGCATGATTCTAATCAAGGTTAATTAGTGATTTAAGCTTCTTAAATCGAATTTAATTCGTTATTAGTGCACGTGGCGCACATAATCTTCCCGTGACATCAGTGTCTGGGTTGAATCCATAGCTAAGTCTACTTCAATTTTCTTCTTTTGTTATCCAATCTTTTTTTTATTGTACAATGTGGGAACATGAATTACCAACAGTACACGTAAGTAAGTCGTGTCTCTATGTTTTTCCATTTTTTCTTTAATTTAATCTTATTATAAATAAAAAATAACATAAATTATTAAACATATTAAAATTATTAATATAATATATATATATATATTAAACGTATTTAAAAATATTCATAATTCTAATTGAATTGCAACCCAAAATTTTTTAAATATCTTACCTAAAGCTTGACCTGGAACAGATTCATAAACCCATTTTATTATTTTAAAAAATATTAAAATATTATTTTTATATTAATATTTATAAATTTCATAATTAAAATTAAATAAAAATATTTTTATCTGATGAACACTAATTTGAATAAAATCGACTCGAATTATTAAATATCATGTTCAAATCCAATCACTTAGAAGATATAAATATATTATGTTAATCGTGTTTAATATGTTGGGTTGTGTTATATTTTTATATCATGTCCCACATATTAAGTCTCGAAAATTCATCAAGGAAAAAAAATCCAATAAAATTAAAGTGGACAATGACATGAAAAGAAAAATTAGCTAAAGTCAAAATCCTTGAATAATCTTCCCTACATGCGTGATGGTACGTGCATTTTGGTGGGTGAGTTTTTGATTTAGTCATAAACTTATATGCCAAACAAGAATCCACCCCCCTCCCCCTCCATAACTCAAAGTTTTCAAATATCCATAACCAAAAACTAAGAAAAAACAATAGCAAAAGTCATAGCAAGTTATATATGACTCCCTCATTCCAGACAGTGGCGGTTTTATACGGGAATATTATCTAAGCACGTACGTATTTCAACCAGAAAAAAACAGCATTAAGAACACATAAAACAACTTTTTACATGCAAAATTTGACAAATTAAGCGGCTAATCATCCATCACGTGCTCGAAAAGTCTATGATAATTACCTTCATTCGGACCTAATTTCATTTCTTAATGAGGTAGACATACGGTGGTTTGCTTCCCCTATATGCACACGGGCTGATATTTTAATGTCAAAAGGACCAAACTATAGCGTATTTTGTGGACAAGGGAAATAAATAACAGCATTGATTTTTTTACAGGGAGAGGAGTTTAAAATTATATATATTTATTTTGTCTGATTATTAATGAAGACATGAGAGAAGATTATTATAATAGTAACTGAAGTGTGGCTAACGGTTATTAATTTTTCCTTAAGACTTGTTGGCAATCAAACCGAGCACGGTAGGGTTCCGAGAACAATGACCAGAAAATATATATATATATATATATATATATATATAGTTTTTCGTATTTCTGGGGAGAAGATTTCCAGATTCCTTAATATAATGAGACAAAAAGGTTGTTGATTTTCAATTGAAAGGTGCCAAATTTGGAAAAAAAAATGGAGATGAATAAGACAAACAAGAGTTTGAGAGATGGGGTCCTATAGCATATGCTAAGGAATAATATAAGAATGAGAAAAGTTTTAACAAGTCTATGATTATCCACAAATTTTTTTTTTGAGATTCTGATATATATTGTTCAGAGATGCTTTTGTTTTAGGTTATGAGCTTTACCTTTCAGTTTGTTTCTCATGCAAAGAATAGGATTTTCATGACGTGAATCTCATGTCTTCTATGATGTAAGAGAAAAGTACTTAGGATTTCAAGCTTTCTTGCCCTCAACCTCCTGTACTAGATAACTTGTTCAGCTGAAATTCAAATAGTCACATGTCAAAATGTCAGTGAATATTATATATATTGATACGTATGTATCATCTCTTGAGTAAGTAGCCAATGATTTTCTTTAAAGTACGCATTTTCTCAGCCTGCAGATAGACATCAAAGAAAAAGTGAAAAACTTTAAATTCCAGCCAATATGAGAAACCAAAGGTGTTAAAGCCTCCTTGATTGCTGATAAATTCGGTCAAAAACATCACTTTACTTGGTTGAGAGAACATTGACTTTTGATTTACTGCAGAGAGAAGAAAAAAAGTTAAAAGAAAAGAAGATCAACCCACATGGTTACCTCCTCTTTTTCAAAGTTCATCCTTTAGCTTATCATAGACCCCCCAGGGTAGCTTTAAGCTCCTACCCCAGATGAACGTGTAATCAGTCATTTCAATCAAGCTGTTAGGGGATATTTGACCGAGAATGAGTTAATCATACAAGCATGCAAGTTAAAGACTAGTCAAAGGCATGGATGGCATATAAGAATACGCATCGGCTAGCTAAGTTCCAAAAGTCATGAAAATGACCCCTTGTAGTTTTCCACGTGTAGTTCACCTAATCTTTAGCCTAGTGGTAGTTTGTCTCATGTCAAATGGAAATTCACCAGCTTTTTCCCATTTGAGGCACTGCACTGAATATTGAGCTAGGCCTAACTTGGAACAAAACCTTAAAAGTCAAAAATTCACATACCATAATCTAACTCTGTTTCAGCCATAAGTACCTCGTCGGAAGAGATGCTTTGAGTTTTCAATGTGTTAAATGTTAAAAAGATTTCAAATCTGGAGTTTTCTTCTTCAGCTTGTCATTCTCTTTTTTTTTTTTTTTTTTTTCCATTTTCCCTGCACCATGGAAGGCTGCTTCTTCTTCACTCCTGTTCACATTCATTTGTTAAAATTTATGTGATATTGGAATTGAGAAGACAAAGAAAAATAGGAAAAAAAAAAAAAAGGGAGAAAAGTTTACTCACTGTGAAGTGAAAGGATCTAGGGGCAACCAGGTAAATCTGCCATTGATGAAGCTACAAGATATCAAAGTAGCTTTGATAAGCATTTAATTTCTCTGGCACGCTCAACAGCAATACAAACAAAAAGCTAGTGATTATTAGATCAACTTGATCTGAACAGGCTGCTTGAGATATAGATTGAAAATCAACAGCATGCATACCTTTAATCTATCAATTATCAGACCAGATTTCTAAAAAATTACATTATTCGAACTCAAGTGTGAGTGTCAAATACGATATATGTCTGACATAGGTATGTTCAATTTTTTTTAAGTTTTTTCATGTATTGAAAGGTTATATCCCCATACTCAAATCCAGATATGAGTCAGACATAAATACCATAAGAAAAACGAAGAGTCAAAACAATATAGCTAAGAAATTCTCCCCATAACAGAAGAAGGATTGCTC
The DNA here is from genome assembly GCA_038382065.1 of Adansonia grandidieri. Lineage (NCBI taxonomy): Eukaryota > Viridiplantae > Streptophyta > Magnoliopsida > Malvales > Malvaceae > Adansonia > Adansonia grandidieri. The sequence goes on from JBBYHK010000005.1 coordinate 6,608,009, forward strand.
AGTTTAGACTAGAGCAAAGCAAATATGACGTATTAAACAGTACTAAGCTTGACTAATCAGTTTCCTTAGCTCGTGCCTTGCTGGATGGAAGACTATTAACAGTATACGAATATTTATTGTCAAGAAATAACACACCTATAAAATGCAAGTGGATGAATTAAGAATTTGGTGAAGAAGCAAACACGAGTATAAACAGAATGAGAATAAATTGGCAATCTGAAAGAGGCTGTGATACAGTTTTGAGTAAAGAAATCTTGTCAATGGTGTGAGAATATGCAACTGACTAATGTCTATGTTGCTCCGACTGTTAATTTTTCATGGAGAACCCGTGTCCAACACTCGTGTCTGATGCATACCCAAACATGGAAATTTGAGTGAAAAAAGTTGAACATATCCATTGTTGGACTTACACCCAAGTCCAAGTAACAACATAGACCACTGTCTCAATACTTAAATCCATACATCCTTTGTACTCACACATGAGAACATACATGTCATTTAATATGATTTAACAGAACAATCTCAATTACTCCCCATTAAACCAACTAAATAAAAGTAGGTAATGCAACTGAGCTGGAGGAGATTGGGTGCAGTCATTAATTTTTCCTTTGATGCAGTGTGTAAGGCAAATCTTATTCATAGTAAGGCAAATGGAAAAGCCCGGGAGATTATTTATAGACTTCATTCTAACAGATATAACGCTAGGTCAATGCCGAAGGAGGAACAGAGGAATGAGAAGAGCTCAAATTAGTCTCAAGACAACAAGTTACAGAAGGAAAATTATGCAATATACCAGCATTGGAGCCTTTAAACTCTGCTAACGAGATTAAAGAATTGCCCTATGCCCCATTAAGGTATGTATAAAAAAAAATTAATAAAATTAATATATTAATTAATTAGAAATGTGACAATATGCTAATTTCGCCTGTAGAAATCAAAATTTTCACTGGTTGTGTATAAGATAACATTCTGATACAGAATCGCCACCAAGAATGATCACAGGCAAAAAATTTGTAAAGATCAGTACTCAAGTCTACTAATTTAGCAAGAGAAAGAACCACCAAGAAGTCAATCAGGCAATACAAAAATATTGTAGTATCTTTTTCATTGTTCATCAATACTGTCTACGCATCTCCTTAAAGTGTCTATTCCTACTTCTTATTCCTACAAAACCGATACCAAGGACTTTTTAAAGGTTATCTTTAAATATGCGGTAACATTCTAGCGCAAGATGGGAAATGAAGTCCTGAATCAAAACAGAGTATTGTCACAAGATGGTAGTTTATGTTAGTAAAATATCACTTCCTTTCATAATTTGACACATGATAATTTCTTTGTACATATCATCTTAATTTCACATACCACCACTGGATTCTACCAATAGATAAGAATTGCCATCTATATTTTATCTACCAAGGCTTACTACTGATTGGTAAAGTAAGAATGTGTAGATAAACACAACCTTATATCTAACTCTTAACAGGAGAGCTACTAGCTAACGTAGACTCACTGTTTCATGAGTTTCAACCAGGTTTTGTAGAAACAGAACTATTTTATGAATATTTCCCTGTTCCCGTAGCAACTGCTTAGATACATATAAAATAGATATTAGAGTGATTGGCCATCTAGCATATAAGACAACAGGATCCAAAAAACCTAATAGCTTATCTTTAAAAAGGTTTCTTCATCTATATTCCCTCTTCACTTTGGATAAATCTGAAATTTATTGATCCAAAGATGTTACAGATATACAGAAATATGTAAAATAGGCAACTCATAGATCCTGAAAAGTGGCTACTCTGCAATAGTTAGTATAAAGAATTTTATGGGTTTTGGAAATCATTCACGCTGATCCATATTATCAAGTTAAAAAGCTATACAACCTATCATTATAGGGTTTCTAAGCAATTATAATTTCCACATCTCCAATGCTTTCTGAAACCTTTATCTTTCAAGGCTAAAAAAAATGAGACAAAGATACCAAGGTTTAATTGCTTGTCTCATGCTATACCATCAAACATAAAACAAGTAAATGCAACTCAAAATCAGTGCGAAGAATGTCTTACAGATAGTTGTACTACTAGAAGCAGTATGATCAGCATGACAGTGATGAGTTCACAACAAAGGATCTGCTAACAATCCAGAAACTTGGCATTCGTGTCTAAAATCTAGCAAAAGTAGAGCTACAGATATCAAGCCAACAGTATCCATTTCTTCTTTTGCCAGGAGCAATAGTTTTGCTAGCACTCTTGCTCTAAGCCCATAAGACTAAGTAGCTACATGTTGTAAGTTAGCTACATGAAAAATCATAGTTCAAATCAGGCCAAGTATGGTTTTAGATACAGAAAGAGTTGTAATGAGCAGCAGAATAACATCTTGCTATCCACAAAAGGATATCATGTCATTTCGTGTAGACATACAGATGCCATTCATGGGCTAACATCCAATTAATTTGAAACCAATGCATGTTTCAAGTCGGTTAATCATGATTCAAAAGAATGTTCTCAACCACAATATCAGACGGTATTGTCAAATACTTGCAAGGCAATGAGGAATCCTGTATGATTGTTGGTGATGGAGTATGTCATGCACTGGATGGAATCCAAAGGGATCTCAGGGTTGAAGCCTAGACTCCCATACAGAAAGCACTTAGTGTAGAGTTTTATGGTATCATGCAGATCTATTGCTCCCAAAATGAGAAGACTCTTTCTCTAATAATGCTTCTGGTTTCAGGGTTGCTTGCGAAAATCTTTCTCCTGATCAAATTTCTTAGATTCAACTCTGTTCTGGTTGTCCAACTGATCGTCTAGCAATTGATTATTCTCCAGATCAACCATTTTTCGCTATGCAAATTGCTTACCTGAAACCCAAGCCCTAAGAATCTCATCTATCCTTGCTTCCGACTATAACTGCTTTTACTTCATCTCTATATAGTATTTGTATGCTTCATCCAACTTTCCATTTAAAAATAGCCCATGAATCAGCACAATATATGAGCTACAATCAAGGCCAACCCCCTTTCCAGTCATCTCATTCCACAAATTGAAGACATTATCAAACTGGCACCATCGACTAAACTTCCTTAGCAGCATGATATAGGTGAATTGAAGCCCGCACCAAACTGCTATAGCATAAACATAGGCTGGTAGCATGAATTGTCCCAAACTGCATAAAAGCTTATGTCTTCATATAGGAAGAACCTCCAAATAGCTGTCCTAGCTGCTGCATGCAACCTCTGTGAAAATACTGATTTCATCAAGGGTTGTACTACTGTTTTCTTCAAAAGAAGGAAAAAAGAGACTCAACTTCATTTTCTCGTAGCGCCTGATGCAGAGAGACTGCTCCGCAAAGATTCCCCAATACCACTGTCATCAAAATCCTCCGTACAACAGCCCTGCCCCTCTAGGCTAGGCTCCTCTGTTACATCAACTAGATCCACTCCCACCGAAAAGAAATTCCCTTTTTTTTTACCGGCCAATCCTAATTTCAAATAAAGCCCTCTGCCTCAATTTCTCTTTTCTTGCCTTCTTTATTAGTGAAGGGGATCCTCGAGAAAGCTCTTTGGCCAATTTTGTAGAATTTTGGCATATGGCGATGTTATTTCCAGCCAATCATGCCAAGTAGAATTTCAAACTTATTTTAAAATTTTCTCGCCTGAGTACTTGTTGCCGCAGAGCTTGCAATCGGTTGGTTGACAGCCCATCTTTCTAATCTCCTCCAAGGGCTCAAACAATTCTTTCCCATTTCTTAGAATACGAAAGAGAGCATGGTAGGTCGGAATTGTAGGTGAGAGGTCCCTCCGCAAAATCTCGTATAAAAGACTTGTCTAGCCTCATCTATCTTCAGGGTTTTGTATAGAGGCTTGATCAGTGAATTATAAGTAACAACAGTTGGAGCAATAACCTTTTCTTCCATGGTTTTTCAGAAGATTGATAGCTTCTTTTACATGCCTGGCCTTTGCAAGAGAATGGACCCCATTGATTCCATCTGGCTGAAGAGCTTAAGTAGCTTAAGATTACAGGCTTTTGAGTAGCAGGACTTGACACACATATGAAAGAACATCATGTCAAACACCCCTCTTGCTATCTCCTTCCAAACCCTCTCTGCCTCAAGTGGACTACCAATCATATTACACCATCCATTCAGTATGATATTAAAACTCTTGACATTAAACGGGGAGACATCCTTGTTACAAAACATCAGATGCTTAGCATCATGCACCTTTTTGTATCAACAAAGGGCAGACGACAAGACTCTGAAACTCCTCAATTCCCAGATCACATTTGAACTTTTTATACGCATAAAACGTATTTATAGCTCTCCCTAGATCATACACAGACAAGGGCCTTCTCGCCCTCCTCTCATTTCAGCAGTCAATGCCCATGCAGTATCAAACTTCCTCATCTTACCTAGAATAGAAATAACTGAATGATATTCACGCAATGAATGAGCATAATCCGGCTGTTTCCCAGCCCATAAAAAGAATGTAAACGCCAGTTCCCAATCATTTAAAAACCGAGAAAGAACCTCCACCACTAACTCAGAGGAAACCCTTACACCATATCGGTCAAGCCTATTCTTAATTTCAACATAATTACTACCTGTTTCACGGATTATGTCCATACTTGCCTTCACATCCTGAATAACACGCTCATTGCTTAAACTCAATCCATTTACACCATCGCCATCAAAATCGTCACTCTCTTCACTATCATCGTTATGATTAAATCACTATTTTCATCAAAAGTTTCCACCTTCGGTTCACTTGTGAAATCCATATTTGAACTAAAAAAATTCAGAGGGTAGGTGATTGATAGCTATTGTTATTGTTGTTGTTCCAACTGTTTGGAAGATGGGATTTAAATACTGGGTTGGTTTTAAATGGGTACAAGCAAAAACTGAAAAAAAATAAAAATAAAAATAAAGATTTGATCTTATAAACCTCATTCCCCATATATCTCGATTGTATAGAAAGTGTTTGACAGAATGACTAAGCAAAAACAAAACTGCTGAGAACGTGAGTATAAAAGGTAAGCGATATTTTTCTACTTACTGTTTCTACAATTTAACTCTGGAAGTGAAATAAAATTCGCTTGCTTTGAATCAAACTTCTTTGATTTTCTTAGCCGGCCACTTTCCCTTCTTCTTTTTGTGTATAAATATATACACACTCAGGTGAGGACCTACGAGATTCGGGAATAGACAAAGGTTATGATTGAGTCGTATCAGGTCGTTATACGGTTTTTAAAATTTTTTATTTAGATTTGATATGCAAAGTTTATTTTATTGTTTATAAAATATTAAAATATTATTTTTATATTAATATTTATATATATTATAATTAAATTTAAATAAATTTTTTATTTAAATTAATAATAACTCAAAATGAATTAAATTTTAAGTCTAATTTATCAAATTAGACGAACTGCATGACTTTTGAAAAAAATTTACTTGAGAGAGAGAGAGAGAGATAATTGTTCCATCTACTAAAAAGCCGTGAAATAATTAGTCAAGCTTTTTATTTTTTTCAAAATACAATTAATCAAGCTTCATTATCATTTTATTATTAAGTTAATCTCAACGTGAAACCTTTTCATTTTCTTTTATAATTGCGAAACTTTTTCTTATAGGTCTCAAAATTTGAGTTGCATTAAAACTATATTTAATGGACAATGATTTCTTCGATTAATTACAAGTAATAATGATTTTTAAAATCGCTGCAATACTTTTATTGATTTCCTTTGACTTTTAATTTTGCTTCTTTGCGTAATAAATTGCTCCTGTAGAAGAATGGAGGGTTAACTATTTTATATGGGCCAAACTACTAAATAAACCTCTATATTTTTCTTTCAAAATTTTAAATTATTCCTTTTATTTTCTATTGTATTCAAACAAATTATTCTTTTATTATTTGCAATAAGAAAGGCGTGCTCTGTTATAATTTCAGTATATTCAGTGCACATGCACGTTACGGGGATTTTTTTTAATGTGACAAAATTAGTTCAGTGAGAAAATTAACTATGCAACCCAATAATTCAATCCTGGTCAAATTCGCTCGTATTTATAAATCCGTCAGCGTACCCAAAATCCAGCCACCACTCCTCACTATCAAGCCACCGTCTGCCATTCACCGTCAAAATCTGACCGCCATTCCTTACAAAATTACAATCTGTTGTCTTGGGCCATCCACCATCGTTGGCTGTCCGGATGTCTGCTACATTTTAACAAGAGACAAAAATCCCTTTCACCCCATGATCTCGCCTTTTCCTTTTTATCAGGCTAGTTATAGCATTTCAGTTCAATTTGATTTCTATATTTTCTTTATTCTCAAAGAAAATACAAAGATATGCAAATTTAAAGAACCAATGCTTTTTGGTCTTTTACCAACAAAAAACCACAAAGGCAATGGGTATTATAATATTTTTGTTCTGTTCCGTAGGACAAACTAAATGAATCTAATTCAATTAAATCTCATAAAACCTAGTAATAATGCAATTACAAATGACTCTTCTCTCTTTCGTTATTCCCATCAAAATCCGATTTCAAGCGTGAACAATGCTGCCTACTTGTGCGCGTTATTATTGACGGTGGTTTCAATTGAGAAATGCCGATGCTCTAGACCCACAAGCCATGGAAATTTCCAGTAACTGATTAAAGCTTTGCATTACCTGGAATTTTACTTCATGATGATACGGCCTCAATGGCACTGCCTAATGGCCAAGCAGCTTCGATCAGGGAATTGCGGTATTTCACTTTCTTCACCAATGTTATATCTTGGTAGGGATCAAGGCCTGTCCAGAAAAGACAATGTGGGACTGTGAGAATGAGAATCTTAAGATGCCTCTTTTAATAGAACCTGTAGTCTGCAATGATGAAATTGCATAACCGAAAATGATGAAGTATAGGCTTACCAAATCCATCAATGAGCAGGGTGTACTGATAAACTAGATCCATGCATATGTACGCCAGATTACTCTCACCCACATCTGGATATGTTGCTCTAGCATCTGCATACTTGGTTTGACAAGCACGTTTGGCAGCTTCCGCAAAAGAATGAGGCTGAACTTTTGCAACAGGATCGGTGGCTTTAATAAAACCAGCCTGTATTCGTGAACAATTTAGTTAGAATGGATAACCCGTTTCATCTGTAGCTTATTTCAGGCAATACAATTCATGATGAGCAATACCTCAGCAGCCCTGTCAAAGAAAAATGAAGCAACAAACAGATTCTTCTGTCCATCTCCACCTCCACCGTTCCATACACCACCAAATGTGCACTTCATATGTGTGCATGTATCGTTTATTTTAAGAGCCTTGAGAGTCACCCTCCTGCATTCTTCCATGCTTGTGCCCGACGAAGGAGCTGATGCTTTATATTCTTCTCCTCCATATGAATAAGTACCTTATAAAGATAAAATGCCGAATATGTCAAGTACTTAAATGGCACATATTCGGTCAACCATAGAACAAAGGATGCTATAACTAAAAACTATTTCATTATTCAGAACACTTCAAACTTCAGGAACAGAGAGATAATATACAATTTTCAGTAGGAAGCTGATTGCCTGTACAGCCAATTGCCAAAAGATATCATTTTCAGTGATCAGAACATTAAAAAAAAAACCTTTAGCTACTCGATCTGCCAAGCAAATAGTCGTATTCAGCACAAATAATTAAAAGAAAAGCTCTTTGAAGAGTTAAAAGTCACTATCGAACAAATTCAGACATACCATCAAAACCCTCCAAGATGCAAGGATTGCCAGAATCATCAGACACCTTCAAAATTTCTGCTCGAGCAGCCAATAGGCCATAGTGCAAATAACTGTATGCAAAAAGCCAAAAGTATATTAACTAAAACATAGAATTATGAATATAATGGATTTTGTTGAGACTGCAGAGTTATACAAATGACTGAACAGACATGTCTGATAAAATCGACTGCAGTAGGAATCACAAGCCATAAAATCTCTTTTTTTGTCCATTTTGAGTCACTAATAGAATCACAAAATCAATTTGTCAAAATGAAAGACGTATACCTGTGAACATAGAGGTGATATTTTGATCCCTTCAGATACATTTCTTTTACATAATTGTCCTCTCCAGATAGTACACTTGGAGCCTTTGAGGCAGCATTCTCAGAGATGGCGTATGCCATTTGAACAGATCCACCACCAAGATCAACAATGCCAACTGTGTCTCCATATGTCCTTCCTAAATTCCCTAATAGGTAATTTATTGTCACCTGCAAAAGAAGAATGAAGTTAAGAAACTCCAAACTAGGTCAATGACACCAGTAGGAAAATTAGCAATGGATCCAGATCTTTGACTGTGAGTTCCTCCCTATAAATACAGCAAAGTTTACCTTCGTTGCAAAATGTAAGGACTTGTTTCTATGTCAAAATATATCTATCTATGTATCCATTTATCTATCTATATGACCCTAGCTTTAGGGTATTTCCTCTCGTTACCAATGAGAAGACTCACGGATTTCCCCTTTGATTTAACCATCATCATGAAATCATCTTGAGTACTGACCGGTTATAGCATGTAAGAGTATCCCCAAGGAAAAGAATCATAGGAACAATGTAAAATTTGAAGACAATCTACCACAACAAAAAGAAGCCGGATGAAGCATGCAATAAAGTGTATTCTACTGCAGACTTGACACATTCTCCCTACAATGAAAGCTCGAGAAAGAAAATTACTTTAGGCCCAAAATAAAAGCAAAGTATAGATGTAATTAAGCAAAACATACCCACTCATAGGAACCTTCTTGAGAGCCATCCAGAATTTTGACACCATCTGCCTCAGATTTGAGGGTGCTTTTATCTTTCAGAAGTTCTCTAACCTATACAAGTATTGAAAAAGACATTAGCATGAGGAAATGGAAAACTAATTTCAACATAATCAAACACGCTTCCGAAAATAGAATTACTGCTTGTAAAATTCTGTCAGCTGCATCGCCTTCCAACGCCCTCAGGCCAGCAGTTGCCTACACAACATTTAAAGTCCCATTTTTCAGCAATTTAAGAGACTCGGAATTCAAAAAATAAGCATGCACAACGCATCTACGTATACCAACCCCAACTCTGACAGGAGTCTTTGATCGCAAATCTTGTGGCACAACACTTTCCGCCTTGTCAAGAAGAGAACGCAACGAATTCGCTGCCGCCTGTGGATCTTTTGCATAGTAGCTCAAACCCGGTTTGAGCTACAACAAAACAAACCACATAAAATCAATTAACACATGGAACATAGGCGCATAAAATTCAAGAAAAAATTTCTTCTAAATCACACAAGTAAATGGCACAATTAAAAATCCCAGCCAATTGATGCGAGAAATTTCTCTTTTTTTTTTTTTTTTCTCCAAAGTCAAGTAAAATTCTTTTTTAGAGCATACAAAGTCGAATCCTACTTTACAATATTTGAAACAGTGGGTGCCAGAAGTATCAAATAAAGGCCAATAATATAAATTTTCTCCCTAAAAAGCCAAAAAAGAAGAAGAAATGCAAAAATATAGGTATCATTTTAAAGCTACATTTCTCACTCCAATTCCAGATTTAGAAATATAATTAAATAATTCAAAAAGCTCTAATTCCAAGAATATCTATTGAAGAAATACTACAATTACGCTAATCTTCAAATTATTATTTTTTAAATCTACATTCCAAGCAAAAATATTTTTCTGCTCTAAAAAAATACTATAAAATTGTAAAAAAGAATTTACCTGTTCAAAAAGCTCTAATTCAGAGCCAATAGGAACAAGATCCAAATTATGATCAAAACAATAAACATGAACTCGACTCCCGGAACTCCCCGCATCGAAAATCACCGCATAATTCCGATTCCCTCTCGAATTCGCCCCTACTTTTCTGCTGTTTATCTCGAGCTCCTCGAGCACGGCCGCATCCGACGCAGATTTCCCCGGCATGACATACAATACGAACGTTATGAGCACGACAGGGATGGAGATCACCAGCAAAACGCCTCGATACCTGTGGATCTTGTCGGAGATGGACTCGTGCCTCGCCATTGAACGCTTCATTGTCTTGTCAAGGTGATCGGTGGTGCCGTTTCCAGTCGGGGATATTGAGCCTCCGCTTGGAAAGGACTCGAGTAGTTCCGCTGAGGATGGTGTTCGGTACCGGATCTGGCCGTTTCCGGAGGAAGTCGGTAATGGCTCCAGATCTTCCAGGTTTCTGAATTTCGTTATTTTCAAATTTATAGGAATTTCAACCTTAAATGGAAAAAATAATTAAAAAAATTAGTCGAAAAAATTACAAAGTGATTTTGAAAGGATTGGGAGAGGAAAGGAAATGTTGATCATGTGAAAAAGGAGAAAGGGAAGGAAGTGACAAAGAAAAGAAGAGGAAGAGAAAGGGAACGTGAAAAATGTAGTGGTAATGACTTTGGGAGGAAGGGAAGTAAGGGGGATAGATTAGGGAGGGAGAAATTAAATGTAAAGGAGGAGATTTAATAATTCCTAAGTGAATTCCTTAATTCTTGTATTTAATATTTATAGTATATGTTAGTATTTGATATAATTATTTTTAAAATATTATATATTTATTTAAATTTAGTATATTAATAATTTTTATTATATAAATGTTAAGATTATTATCATGTAAAAGTTTTTTAAATTTATTAACGAAGTTAAAAAACTGTCACATGTTCTTACTATGTATTTAAAAATAAAAATAAATAAATATCACATGGAACGGTCTTTTAATTTCGTTTGTGAAGTTTAAAAGATTTTACTATTAATATACCAAATAATTTTTCTAAATTTTAATAAATTTATATATTTATATCATGTTTTTTATATTATTTTACAGTAAAAAAAATCAAATTATCGATTCATCTGAAAAAGGATATGTTAATATCAATTTATCTAATTTTTTTTATTTGAGTGGATTTAAACAAAACCTAATCTATGTCCAATTATAAATATTATATTTATATTTATATTAATTATAATTTTTATATTTAAATAAATAAATACGATGTTAATATTATACTTAATTTTTATCTTAAACAAATCTAATAAGAATTGAAAAGTATCTCTTTCAGGTTTTCTTCTATAAGAATCCTTAGTACAGAAAAGATATCAAAAGTGGGGTTTTTGGAACACTGAAAATTTATTTTGTGATTAGCAGTTTAAGATTTGTTGATGGAAAACGAAGCAAAGGCTTGCTTTGTTTACATAAACATAAATCTATTGTTTCGATGCTACTCTAATTGATGAATCCGATTATCATTTCATTTTTAATATAAAAGTGATTTTATGGTTAATTTTTAACTTTTATGAATAAAAAGAAACACAATATTTATGGTGAAATTGTTTAACCGACAATTATCCAAGATTTTTAGCATGGAATGATAGCAACAAATTAGACATATATATATATATATATACTTATTTGAATTCAAATAACTGTTTTACACTTCAAATGCGATTTATTTTGCGTCAAATTTGCACATAATAATTCAAATTAGATAATATTATCCTCCAAACATATAAATCCGCTAAAACTTCAAATTTAGTAAATAATTAAACTTAAAAACCAAGGTTCAATTTTTTTTAAATTATATAAATTTTGTGTTTTACAATAAATGAATAATGAATTCGTAAATCCAAATTCATTATTCACAAAAATAATGCGAATTTGGATCGTAAATTCAAATATCCTAATCCATTATATACAAGAGTAACATAAATCTGGACAGAGTAAGCAGATATCCACATCCATTATTCGAAAAAGTAATACTGATTCGAATAATAAATTTCCAAAGATATAAATCTGCATCCACATCCGCTCCACATTCGCTGTAGATAATAATTATACTATCAGAATCTGTAATATTAAAATCCAAAAAAAGGGGTTCGATAATTGAGAAAAATTGGATCCACGCTATCTATTGCCGTGCCTATGCAAAACTGGAAAATTTTGCATTAGCTCAGCCCTACTTTCTGCCATCCTGTTTTCCAAGCCCGAGTATACGTTCAACAAGAGTATGTTCAAGTCTTTTAAAAATCTTCATGATGGATGTATCTAACACAAGTATTTCGAGAACTAACATAGGATAAGATTTCCACAAACTTTTGCAGGCAACCAAACAAGAGAATGAAGAAAGAGGTCTTACACAACAAGAGTGTATAATTCATATTATCCATAAAAATATGGTCGACAGAAATTTATGTAAGACTAGCAAAATAGGAAAGAGAAAGAACATGCTTATTACATGAACATTCAGCCTATGAACTGTTGTTGATGGCGGCCATGCGAGCCCTTACTACACCACCTTACGCTTTCTTTGCTTTCTTCACCTTCACCGGTGCTGGGGGGAAGAAAAGCCGGAACACCCATGCCGCCAATATAGCTCCGATGAATGGACAAATCCAATAAACATAAAATTGATCCCATGTGTTGTGCCAATTGTTTAAATATGCCCAACCAAATGCCTGCAACATGATTTCACCATTACTACTAGTGCAAATTATTTAGGCTTTCAAATGATGTCTTCACCAGTTAAAAATGGTTATTTTCGATCAAATTTACAGAATCAATGAAAAGTCAGGAAATGCATATATATATATATATAATTAGAGAATAAATTTATTGAATAGGAAGTGTAATTAGGACTCAAGGAAAAGAAGCAATAAGAAAGAAAAAGGTGCAAAGACAGCAAAGAGGATTAAAGCAATACAAAATAGAATACAAGCTATTTGCTTATATGTAAATCGACCAGCACATGCAGTTGAATCGAATAGACTGGCATGCACTAATCATTACGCTTGAAAAAAGCATATTGACAACGGCGATTGCTTGTATTGAAAACCAAATAACAATGTTAAAGGGACTTTAAATCACTATGATCGAGAAAATAGCAGAAACTTAGGTCCACATATAAAACAGGGCAAGAAATCGTCTCTGATCCTTCATTAATTATCAAGAAGATCGCCTATGGTGCATAAAACGGACAGAGACTAGCTTTCCGAGATTGAATCACAAAACATGTTCGGAAGAGGGAACGTGGCATTCGGATCTAGGAAAAAAGCAATACATCTAGCTTTTGGTTTGACATTTAACAATAATATTTTAAAAAAGAAACTGAAAACGGTCTTCCTTCCTCAGTCGAAAACTCATTGAATTTAGAATCTAAACTTATACACTGACTAAATGATGCTAGAACTGTTAATGTGATAATTAAGCAATTTCTACACTGATAGATGAATTCTGCATTTTTTTTCAAGTTGCATTGAAGAAATAATATATTAAATGTGATTTTTTTGGTAATGCAGTCTCCTGTACATATATGGCAAACATTAAGATTCAAAACAAAATATAAAGATACCTATATGAACTTACTAATCAGCCTAATTTATTAAATCTAGCTTATGTAATTATCAGAGTATCACCAATATCTTAGATGTTTCAGAACTGCAGATGGCTGTCCTCTAGTCAATTATTACCTAATTAATATGACAGTCAACAACAAATGAATTTTATTTATTTATTTTTTGAATACCGACGATACTTACATTGGGAATAATACATGATGGTCCAATACAAAGAAATATTACAAAAGCATAACAACAAGTGGGAGAAACATATTCCAAGGAATTCCAACCAGTGAAGCAGTAACAAGCAAGCCAGACATATCCCTAATTGAGAAGTCACACAACTGCATTTACTTCCAGTTGCTTCAAAAATGAATAAGCTCGAGCAGCAATTTATAGTAGTAAAGGAAACAATGACAAATAAGTGCAAAAAACTTAGCATTATCAACACCCTATGTAGGTTAGAAACAATTTAAAGCAGAAAAATATATGGAAATGGAAATGCAACTTACATTGGCAGGATTCATGGAAGGTCCAGTGTAAGCAGTACCAGACATGACTAGTGCTACAGTGGCAATGGCGAGCAACCATGTCTTGAATATTGCACTTTTCGGACCTCTAAGAATGATTAAAAGAACAGCGAAGGTAATTACAAAAGTCAAGACCCCCTCAGCAATGGCTCCCGTGTGTGTATCTACTTTCAAAGATGGTCCTTCTATCATGTGCTTGTAATGTTCCGGAATCACCTCCGTGATCGCCAGGGCACCGCCCACAGCACCAGCAGCCTGCCACCAGTGAAATATTCTATTTTCACTAATGTATCTTAAAATTTTAGCTAATCATTTAATATTGTTTTTCAACAGCTTAAGTTGGCATTAAGCTCGCCATCGCAGGAAAAGATGTTAAATGATTATTCTTCTCTATACAACATTCTGTTCACTACCCACATTTCTTTTTATAAAGAGGAAGATACCTTTATGAAAAAAGGAAATAAACTCAGATTTACAGCTTAGTAGAGCTACAAAGTTTAAAAGGAAATAAAAAAAAAAGGCAAATCAAGACCAAAAGGAAAATGAAAAATAATGCCTAAACCATGTGATCAAAAAGCACACAGCCACATACTGACACACACCAAAAAGACTGACACCAAAGTAATAAAAAAGAATATTTGAAGGAAAACAATGAGAAGAGGTAACTAAAGCCTAGAAAAAGGAGAGAGAGTAAACTATTTTCACTCCTTGAACTAGAAATGGCATATTGTTATGTTGGATTTACGGATGAATTTACAAATTTTTATAATTAAGATTCTATCATTTGAACTAGTAAATTACAGTCGTGTCAGATAAGGCGAATTTTTTTTTAACAAAAGCATATGCAAAATTAAGAATTTCGAAGGAATTTAATTCTGAGCCGCAGAAAGAATTAATCAATTACTACCTATCAAACAGTCAAAACATATCACTAACCCACAAAAAAATCGTATGATTTGATCCAAAAAGATAAAGAAAAAGCAGAATCCAGATCAAATCAAATAGATTTCCATTAAAAAAAAACCAAAAATCAATACAGAAAAAACACAAAAGGATAACAAATTTATATTTAATTGAGCTAGGAACAGGAGAGCCATGGAGATAAGATAACAAAAAGGCAGAATCCAGATCAAATCAAATAGAATTTCATCAAAAACCCACACAGGAAAACCCAAAAAGATAAAAAAAAATTATATTTACCTGAGCTGGGAACCGGAGGCCCATGGAGATAAGACTATCGTCACCGACCCCGGCGGCATAGAAGGAAGCGGTTGCAGTAGGATTGAAGCTAGCCCCACCAAGAAATCCACCAATAATATTAAAGATGAAAACGAAAACGAAAATGATTACGGTGACGATAACAATAGGAGCCCAAGCTACGGTTTCGACACCAATGGCGGTGGCTATCAAAGAAGTAAATAAACCAAACATTGATGAAAAGAAAACCCACATGAAAGTAATCAACATGTCCCCAATCGCAATCTTTATTGCACTCATGGCTATGGTTTTTTCGCTAGCCTTGATGGGTTCTTTTTTTTTTCCCTACTAACAAGCAAATGGAAGAGGGGATTTCGGAACAGGGATTTGCTTTATTAAATGTTTTAGTCTCTCAGAGAGTGGAGGGGACAAGAGAAGTATAGCTGAGACGAGATCTTGATTTTGCAGTTTTTTTTTTTTTTTTTTTTCTGCTTTCTCTATTTTTTATTTAAAAAAAAGAAGAGGCAGCTTTAAGTATTTGTCTTTATCCTAATTAAATAATAAAAGCTTTCAATAGTTTTATTAAAAAGCTAATTCAATCATCTATTTTTTTAATAATAATTTAATTAAAATTATGAAAAGTTTATTTAATACTAAAATGAAAAGGGTTTCTAAAATAAAATTTTCAGTAATTTATTAACCTTTATTTATATTCAAGATAATCAATTTAATACTTTAATTTTGGATAATCATCTTAATCTTTATTAACTATCCACTTTTAACATCTCGATTAAGTTTGTAAATTAATATAAAATTAATTTATTTTTCATTTTCATATGAATTTTATACTATTTATGTTTTATTAATCTAATTGTTGAATTTAAATATCTATTCAGGAAACACATGCATCCCAAATTTAAAAATAAATAAATAAAATTAAACTATTTATTTGATGATAATAAAATTTTTATAGTTATTAAAAAATATTTCTTTCTTAATTGAAATAATATAAATATTTAATTAAATTGAAACTTCATGATGAATACTAGGAGGTTTATAAAAATGCTAAATTCATCTATAAGGTATATTTCTATGGTGCCATTTAATTATTATAAGATATATATATATATAGACAAATCATATAGTAATGGACTGTGTTTTGAAAATAATTAATTAAGTAGTTTTCTTTTATAAAATAAAAAAGATATATTATTCATCGTCCATTTAGTTTTTAAATTCTATCATAATTAACAAGATCACATACATTTTTGTAATCTATATTATTAAATTAAAAAGTAAAACATGTAACAGATCTCAATGTATTTATAAAATAAAAAATTCTATGATAAATATATAAAAAAATTAGGAGCATATATTCTCTTGATTTCCTTACAATACTTTTTATTAATTACTATATTATTTTCCTTCACTTTAAAATTAATTTTGCTTAGAGGAATAATCTCGAGAATAAATTTGTCCTAAATCCCAACAGCATTAAAAATTTAGGAATTATATATATTTTAAAAAAAATGTAACAAGTAATTTTATTAAATTATTTTAAATTAAAATTATTTAATGAAAGGAACAGTGAATAAAGCAAAACAACAAATAAAAAGTTAACTTTTTTTATTAAAGTTTTCAATTATTTTCTTTTATTTTTATTTTTTTAAAATAAATCAATTTTTCAAAAAAAAAATTAAAAAAACAGATAAAAGAAAAATAAAAAAAATAAAAAATATTATAATATTTTCTTCTATTTTATTTCTCTCCGTTTATTTTAGTCAACTTTTTATCATTAAAATTTTTTAAATAATGGTATTTAATTTATTTTAAATGAAAATAATAAATTCATGCCAAATTTAGTTTATTATTATATCAGCAACATGTTTAAAATATTTAAAATTTACTTGAATTTAAAATATATTATAATTAAATTAATTTTATAATAATTAAAGATAAATTTAAAATAATTAAATTCTGATTATTTTGTAATTAAAAAAATTAAAAAAATAATAAAAGCTGACAATCAAATTCAAACGGCTATGATTAAAAAAATTTAAAAAAAAAATCAAATCAAACGGCTGTCTCGGCTTTCTTTCCATCTTTCACCTTCCATTTGTTTTCAATTTTTATCTTCGAAGTCCCATTACTCAATTTTTTTTTTTTTCATTTTTGTGTTTCTCTTAGTCTGCTAATGCTAAGAGCAAAGCAGCTGCAAAAGGCCTGAATTCAAGGTATGGAAAACACCCATTTCATCAATTCATTTCAAAAGAGAAGCTGATCCTTTATTTTTTGAGTTCCTTTTGAGAAAACCCATTTAATCCAGCTGGAAAATTTCATGGTTTTTCTGTTGAATCAGAATTAATTTGAAGTTTATATGATAGAGTTAAAACTCCAAATGAAATTTAATTATTTCCCCTATATTTGGGTTCATTTTCATGAATGCAATGACTGTTTCATGTGTTTTTAGCTGATTGTTGGAGATTTTTTTCTCCTTTGATTTTTTTCGTCAGTTTCAGGGAGTAAAGATGAATGATTTGATGACCAAACCAACAATGACATTGTCAGTGTGCAAAAGAAGGCCAGAACTATCGAGGCACAGCTTGAGGGAATGGATCGTGCCCATGCAGCTAGTAAGCTCCTCCCAGAGTACAAGGAGACACCCTATCTTACAGGAGTAGAATAGCCTGTAAGTTAACCAATGGCTTGCGCAATCAGTTAAGTGAGCTCATTATGGATAGATGATGACTGAGTATAAGGAAACTGTGGGGAGAAGTTATTTTACTGCGAACGGAGAGAACCCTAATGAAGAGATCATTGAGAAGAGAATATCTGATGGCGACGGGGACGAGGAGTTGTTAACAGGTGGGATACAAGAGCATGGGTGAGGCAAGGTATTGTAGACAGCGATTGAGATTCAGGACAGGCATGTTGCAGCTAGAGAGATCGAGAAGAGTTTGCTGGAGCTGCACCAGGTGTTTCCGGACATGGAAGTGATGTTGGAGGCACTAGGGGAACAAATGGATGATATTGAGCATCATGCGATGAATGCAAAATGGAAGTGACGGTGGAGGCACAAGGGGAAGAAATGGATGATATTGAGCATTATGCGATGAATGCAAGCCATCATGTGAAGGATGGTAATTCCAAAGAGCTCAAAACTGCGAAGCGGTGGCAGAGGAACAGCCGGAAGTGAATCTGCATTGGGATCATTCTTCTATTGCTGATCATTCCAATTGCTACATAATTAAAAATTTTAAAAATAAATATAATTTTTTTTAAATTTAATTAAATAGCATCATCTGATTCACAGACAATATATAAATTTAAGCATTATATGATTCATTGATATATATAAATTTATACACTGTTATCAATATATCAAATATAAATTTTTTTTTTTTTTTGCACTTAATGCTTTTTCTAATTAGTACTTCCTTCAATTTATCAAAATTTCACTACTAAAAAGGGTACTACGTTCAAAAAAAAAAAAAACATTTGTGATTTGACCTCCCAAAACTTTACAAACCTTGATGGCTATCGTTTTCCTGGTGACTATCGTTTCAAAACCAGGATCTTGCATGGTAGCTGGATTCTTACAGTTAACTTCACAAACCTTGAAATCGTCACCAATAGCCATTTTATCGGTAGTTCAGTGTCTCTACCTTGGTGTACTTAACATACACTTAAATACCACGAAAACTGTGGTTTAAGAAGCGATAACAAAATTTTCCTTGATATTAACTCACATATAAAGATTTTTATGTCTGAAAAGCAGTTATTCCACTTACAGAAACTTAAATCACGGCGCCGCTTCCATTGATCAAGAAAAAATAATAATTGTTTACAATTATAGATTAAATAATGATAGTAATGTTACAGTTATTATTTTATAATTTGATCTTCATGTGTCATTGATTTATTATTTATATTTATTGTGATTGACTGTAATTATAATTGATTGCAATAATATTTAAGTAATAATTGAGATAAATATAATACAACTTCTTTTTTAAATCCAAGTAAAAAGGTTCCCTAATCAAACAGTATTTTACAATATTTTGACAATTTTGTAGTAAGTTTCTCTCACGTTAATGATTGAACCTGAGTTTTCAAAGATTGGTGCAAAAGGTTAGCATTTGAAAATTCAATTCTTGTTCAAGGGATCACACACTGTAACAAAGCTTACTTATCCCACATTGACATATACTTGGACATGAGTTTATTAATTTAAATATAAAATTTTAAGAATTTTTGGGTAAAAGAAAATTATAGGTCAGTCTATAAACCTGATTTTATTTTATTTTTTAATACACACATTTGGACATGGTTCAATATATAAGATCAAGACTTATAATGGATGAAAGGTTCCACAGCTGGAACATAGTTGCAGAAAGTCAAGGCACTCTTGGTTGATGAAATCCAATAGAAAATCATTGGAAATCAGCCTAAAATGTTCAAAACAGCTCTTTCACAAGGCAGTGATGCTATTTATATATATATATATATATAGTTAACATCATTAATTTTCATATTAATATCATCTAGTTTATTTTTACACCATAATACTTTCATCTGGTTCTTTTTTTCCTCTTATTTGTCTTCAAGGCAAAATCTGATTCCAATCCAACTTTATCCCCAAAGCTGATATGTCAAACTAATATAATTTCCAAGGATACTGACGTGGGTGTTTCCGATGAATTTATTCCCTTCTTCGATCTCTGTACGTAATGGAAAACGAGAACACTTTATCGTCTACATATTCAAGATAGATTTATGTATGAAATTAAAAAAAAAAAAAGGTTTTGAATTTAAATAGCGAAAGTAACCGAACCATGTCAGCCGAAGTGTTTTTCCAAGTCAATTCCATCTCATCAAGGGCAATATCAATGGTAGGCCGGCCTGTACTTGATTTAGCAACACAAAGGACTGCGATTCGAAAAATGGATTCGAAGTCCGCATAGTTTACTTCAAAATCTTTTAATGGACGTTTACCAATGCTCACATTTTTGCCTGCACAGAATTGAAAATTGATTAGCAACTAGTTTTCTCTTTTTTTTTTTTTGGTCAACTGTGAAGAACAACAAAGAGCAACAATGGCTGATGAGCTACTTTTCTGGTGAGCTGATCACTGGCATCGAGGTCCATTTCAAAGACTTTTGTCCTGACAGAAGCTGCAAAGCAACAATGCCAAAGCTGTAAATGCTACTGTAACAGGTTAGCTTGGCATTGGTCATGTATTCTGGATCCATGTAGCCTATGGTTCCTCTAACATCTGTAAACACGCGGCTCTCTTCCATTCCCAGCATCTTTGCCGTCCCGAAATCCGACAGCTTCAGCTCAAAATACTCAGTTAAGAGAATATTTGTAAGCCGCGAAGCAAAGATGTACGCAGGCATTGAAGATTAAACAAGAATGTAGTTACAGTAAGAAAATTTTCTTTTATAGCACCGTCTATTCGGTCTTTCATAGTTTCATGAATGGTCCAGGAGTCACTATATATACCTTCATATCTCTGTGAACAATGCATCCATCCATATAATGGTGGAGATACCTCAATGCAAATGCGCAGTATCTTAGGATCTTAACTCTTTTTTCCCATGTCAAGACACAATCTTCATCTGAACAAGGATAAAAAAACAAGTAGTTCTTTTAAGACGAAGAGAGTAGAAGGTAAGAGGACCTTAAAATGGCTGGACAGCGCAACCTTTTCTCCAGCATGATGAGGCTCACCATGAGTCAGGAGCGCAATGCTAGCCATCTAAGACATAGAAATAGCACTCTCCAATAGCCAAATTAAGGCAATTAACCACTAATAATTCTGCTTTTGAGAAGTAAATTTACTTCAATGATTCTAACTAAAAGTGCGTAAAAATAACAATATCAGGCAAAGATTTACTTAGGAGATGTTAAGCAAGATTCCCAGCGGGACAATATTCCAACATCAGATATTGCTCGTCACCTACGATGCCGCAACCAACCATGGAAACAAAGTTGGGATGTCGAATCCTGGAGAGACCTGCAATTTCCCTTTTGAAAGAATCAGGGGAGTTGATTCGGTTTATCTGCTTGATGGCCACAACCTGTCCACTAGGAAGAACGCCTTCATAGACTTCGCCGGTACTCCCCTCGCCTAGGCTCTTCCTTTTCCTGTTAAAATTTATCGCATTCTCGATCTCACCCTTGGAGAAACTGTACAGCCCGGAACACCTATTATACTTTTTTGATCTAGTTTGACTTTCAAGTTGTTTCTTAAGCTTGTTCTCCTTCATCCTCATCCTCACGTATTTTACCAGACAAAGTATCGGCATTATTATCAGGACCACGAAAATAACCGCGAGTATTATTTTAGCCCGGGCATCTGACACACCATGTCTGTGAGTATTAGAGGTTTTAAAGACTAAAGAGAGAGAGTAAAACAGTCAAAATGTGGTCTCTAAAGCTGTATCACAACTGTTAGATATTCAAACCTTCGAAAGAGATCAGATAATGGGATTCATGGTTAATTTAACCTACATTTCAGTTTGATGGAGTCAGGATCTGTTCGGAAAAAAGCAGAATTCAGAGTCAGTTGAAGAAGAAGTAAAAGATATTTAATATACTACTTGAATTGATCTGATTCTTACCTAAATCGTCTAAAGAAAATATACAGCTGAGCAAATCGGTAACCAAAGAATGATTATCAACTTTTGCAGCAGCAACTGATGAAACAAAAGCTCACCCACGTATTGATCTTTCAGTACGATTTTTTTTTTTCACTTTGCAATAGTTCCAATTCGTTCTCCACCGCATTTCCCATTGCGTCGGTGCATTTTTTGCACGAATCATTGAATGAAGAAGCGAGATTCGAGCAAGCCTTCACTGCGTCCCAGTACGAGGGCTCGCTCTGAATCTTCGTCAGGAATAGGCTCGAGCATTGGCTATTAAAGTGGTAAGAGTCGTCGCACCCGCAAGAATGTATGGACACCGATCCTTGCCGGAGAAAAGGGCGGTCGAATTTTCTCCATGCATCTTGTTTGACGAAGATGTCGCCATTTGTTCCATGTGCTTTCACCGCAAGGGCCTCGGAGAAAGCAGCGAGGGCGTTTCGACAGCGGAGAGTTGAAGTGATTTTGCCCTGGAGCTGTTTTTCTTGTTGTCGCCAATGCAGTTGCCGCTTGATTGGTAAGGGTACGAGTAAAGTTTAACATGCATACTGCAGCCATTGGAACTTGTCAAGGGCCAAGTTTCATGTCAGGGAAAAAAAAAAACAAAATATATAAAATGTTCCTAAATCTTTTGTAAGAATGTTAATGCATGCATTGCATGTTCCAAGAACATTTAGCGTTATGCATTTAGAGATAACTTCGTACAAATCTGGGTTAATACTGCAATTCTTTTACTTCTAACTTTTTTAAGTAACACAAATTCGAATATAGGTATGGGATATGATCTTTTAAATATATAAAAAAATTTAAAAAAAATTTGAACATATTCATGTCAAATATACACCTATATACGAACCTCACGTCTGAATCTAAATAACGCAACATAACGTAGTCAAGAAATGTAAGGTTTTATCATGAAAGATAATAATCTGAAAGAAGAATGAAGAATAGCCCGATGGAAAATCTGGGAAGTAGAACCAAAGGAGAAGCCATAGATGAAGAAGCTGATAATGCAAAAGAATGCTAGTCTCAACCATGAATACGAGGAACTTTCCATGTTGTTTTTTCCTGCTATTACTGCATGAAGAAAAGACCAATATTTGCAAATGTAATAGTGGAAAGACTGAAGTTACTTTCACGAGGAGAAAAAATCCAACCAAAATTATATTTATAGACCATTGTTTTCTTTGTGACTATCGTTGAAAAAAAAAAAAAAAACAGGATTAAAATTCTCCTCGGTTTTTGCTTGTTTCTTACAGCCAAGCAGCTTAACATCCTTTAAAACGTTGAAATTGAAAAAGGTTTTTCATGAACCTACCAGGTTTTCAGAACATGATTAGTTTTCGTGCTAAAAAAAAATACATGGAATTTTCATCGTTTAAGCATGAGTCAAATCCTTTCTGGACAAGTCTCTTTAGGATTAACGCTACAACCTTGAAGATGTCGAAGCATGTCAAGAGCATGGCTCCCATGGATTTGAAAGCTTTTCATGGCTAGATTAATTTTTACGAAAAGTTCTCATTTTCAAACTATCGACTATGGATCAAATCGTCGTCTTGTACATTTCGATTTTGGAATATCAACATAAAAATAAAAAATTATAAACTACTAAAGAAAATGGTTACTCTTATTTTTTAGCATGAGTGAGGAATAGAAAATGGTTACTCTTATTATCAATGAATTAGATAATATCACTTAATTAAAAAAAATTATTTATATTTATTTTTAAAAATATTTTATTATAATTGTTTCGCTAATCAAAGCATTATCTATGAACTCAAATTGTGAAAATCGATTTTGAGCTATTGAAATATCTAACAAAATTTAACATTGATGACAAGAGAATTAATTTCGTAATAATGAACTATTATAATAATAATAAGGGTTTAGCTTAATTGGTTCATGCAGTTATGCTTAAGAATTGTCATCTAAGTAAATTTGAGGTCCGAATCTCAATATTTGCAACTATATATGTTCAAAAGCGAGGCACCCATTTGGTCGAGCCTAACTTTGAGCTTGCATTTTATTATTCTGGACCAGCTTGAAATAGTATTTTAAATTAAAATAATATTTTTTATTTAAACTTAATTAAAAAATATAAAAATATTAATATAAAAATAATTTTTTAATAAATTAAATAATAATTTGAGTTTAAATAAATAATTTAAATTAAATTTAAATAAATTTAAAATTTTTTATGAGCCACGATCCAACCCGTGGATATCTTTGCTTGGAATTCTTCCCTCTATTCTCCAAGTTGTAGCCTATTTTATACCAATAATAATAAATGCAAAATTTGGGTTCAAATTAGACTTGGATTGGGCAAGGTTGTATCAAGACCTGAAAATTTTTCTTCCGTTACCCAATTTAGTCCTAATCAAACCAAAAGCATTTTTGATTTTTTAAAAATATTAAAAAAATTTATTTTTATAATAAAATTTAAATAAATTTTTTATTAAATAAACAGTATTTCAAATTATACGAATTAAATTAAACTAATTTCTGTCCAAGCCGTCAGTTTAAAAATATATCAAACAGTTGGATTTTGTCTGATGGAAAACTCCAGCTTTTCGCTTTCACATTTGTAAATATTGTGTTGACGTCTTTTTGGGATGATGGGCCTGACTTGGCCGCCCGAGGGCCTGCTGTGATCCTAAGGATTTTGGAAGGAGAAACGAAAGGTCTGGCGCCGTCTGTGGGACTCCAAACCTGCCTGGAGCCTGGAGCAGCACATGGCACATGTCGAGCCAACTCTGACTGGTATAAATAGCCCGACCAAAGATTGTTCGAGGTAAGCCTAATAATTCTACCCTTAC
Organism: Adansonia grandidieri; assembly: GCA_038382065.1. Lineage (NCBI taxonomy): Eukaryota > Viridiplantae > Streptophyta > Magnoliopsida > Malvales > Malvaceae > Adansonia > Adansonia grandidieri. The sequence goes on from JBBYHK010000005.1 coordinate 6,632,541, forward strand.
GCTACCCTTTGTCAAATCCAATACTGACTTTAGACATCCAAGCGCATCCAGAGACCACCTCCGGTGCTTTATGACCTTTCGTTTCTGGTTCGAGAGGCCCTCACGTCACACTAGGACCTTGGACCACCAAGTCAGGCCCGTCATCCCGAAAAGACCTCAACATATTACTTTCTTCTTGTACATGGAGTGATCTTTTATGGTCCACTATAACAGGAAAAGGACATGAAAACATTTCCTCCTTGGCTGAAACTTGCCACCTTCTGCTTTATCAGCTTTCTTTTACATGCCCTTTACTTCTGGTTCTCTCTCACCGGATGCTGCAGGTTCCTTTTATTTGCTTTGTTGTTTGATCCACGTTTTCAAATGAAATTTTCACTTTTTTACTTTCAGTCCTAGGTCTGAGCCTGCAGTGCACATTTTGTTTCAATCTGGACCAATCTTTCATTGAGATCACCTTGTGGTTGAATTAGCATTTTAGACTCATGTTTTCTTTTTCTTTTCCCTTTTTTTCTCAAACAATTTTGAATGAAGATAATATCAGTTCTTTTGCTAGGACGAATTCGGAACCTGAGGACAAAAAATGGTTAGTGTGCTAACTTTCTGCATGATAGTTGAAAGCCATTTTTCTGGTCTAAGCTTTGACAAAGAGGCAGAGCATTTTCTTTGTTAAAAATATATACTATTTGCTTTAAAGTGTCTCACTGCTTAAGAAACCAAATCTATTCTTTGTTGTTTGAATAATCACATATCTTTTAGTTCTAAGTTTCTGGGAAAATACTTAAAAGGTGAAGTCCTTAAGTGCTTCAATATTTTTGTTTTGAAGATTCAATAAATTTCAGCCAATAAAGGTAAACAGTTCATCACAAATGAAGGTTGCTACCTGATAAGATGATAGGGGTATACTGATGGCTGGGAACCAACTGGGTTAACTCTCGTGCTCGGGAGCATTAGTTTTTTTTTTTTTTTTTACTGCAATTGCAGCTAATCCAATATGGAAAACTATAAGATCCTTATTAAGTTGAGATTAGGAAATAAAGATTTGAAAATAAGTACAGCTCTCAACTCTGTGACAACTTAGACATCTTCGAATAGGAAATCTTGGAAATGAAAAAAAGAATCTCTGGGGCTATAACAGCAAGCACAAAATCAGAAAAAAAATGGTTCCTGCAAACTCTGATTAGAATCTTCAATAATCCAAATGGTCTTTCTCATTCTCCTTGAACAAATATATCCCTGTTTAATGATTTCATATAATAACTATTATAGATTTGACATGTTAATCACTCATTTGCATTTCCTCGAGTTTTATAATTATTGCTTGGTTAATGGTTTATAATCGAGATAGATTGTTAGAACCCTGGAGTTTTCCAAATTGAATGTCACCTAATTCAATGAAAAAAGCAAATAAAATTCCCTTCAGAAGAAAGAAATTCTGCATATTTTTCAGTCTTTTCATTGTCACAAACATTCCACAAGTCTCATGGTGCTGACTGATAGGGAAGGCCTTTTGATTTATTTAAGCTGGTTCCAGACATCAATGGCACTTAATATTAGTACTTTAAATACATGGGAAGAAGGCCCATCAAAAAGGATCAAGAATTTGTTACTTGTCCCACAAGAAAAAAAAGGTTAGCTATCTATGCATTGATTGCCAAACTTGGACTTCCAGTTGCCATAAATATAGATCTCCATTGACATGATCATGCATTCATCTTGTCTGATTCAACAGGCTTCTCCGCAACAATAATTTCGATTTCCTTGATTTCCGGTAGATTATCTGCCAAACATGGATTTACATCCTCCACTGATGAGCTATGCCTTAAGTCTATATCTCCATTCTGCTGCTTTTCTGGCAATCTGACATCCTTATTTGCGTTCTTGTACATGACATAGAGGATCATTTGTACTATTCCGAACAAAAATCCCAAAACATTTGGCAGCTGAACATTCAAAAAAACCATAAATTTTTTTTTGTATTAGTCCTTATCAAGCAAAAATGGATTTTTTTTTTTTTTTTAAATTGTGTTTATATGAATTGACTTACCGCAATGTAGTAATCCTTTATGAAAAGTCCATAGAAGAACCACAACGTGGCGCATAAAGTGAGGAACAAGGAAAGAAAAAATGGCATGTATTCCACACTTTTAGTCCTTATGACATGCCTCTGCAACAAAATTCGAAGCACTGAGAATAAGATATCATCATAGAAATCGACTGATAGACTTATTGACCACTTATGTTTAGCGCAATTCAGGCACCTGGGAATAGACCAGACGAGTAAGATTCCTTATAAGCTTCAGAAAAAAGGAAAAAAGAAAGAAAGAAAGAAATTGTTCTTGTTGTGGCTACAAACCATGATGCTTAAAGGAGAAGCAAATACAGCAACATTATAAACAGCACAGATCCATCCCATGACAGTTACGCGTTTCGAGCTTTCCATAAACACATTGATTATTAACATGATCAAGCAAAAGCCTCCAAGGTTGAAGAGTATTATCCATTTCACGGTAAAAATCTGCAAAGTTTCAAAAAAACTTTCCATGAATTCTTGAGAGAAAAAATTTGTTTGATTTTGAGTCTCATCATAAGTATTGCAAGTAACAGAAAGTTACCTTTTCCTTCTTAGGTGCATATATAATGTATAATACCAGATAGGTAACTTCTATAGCACATCCTATGCCATTGATGCTGATGATCAAAATTGCATTCGTCTTAAGAAAACCGTAATACAGTAACATCATTGCACTGGAAATTGCAACCATGTAAGGAATTGGTTGGTACCCTTCTGCAGTTTTTTTCTTGTAAATAGTAGAAAAGGTCGGCCTAACAGAGAAAGCAGATAAAGATATTAGGATTGTTCCATTAATTCATTAGCGCATATATATATATATATATATGTATATGTATATATTCAGAAACAGAAGGGCTCTTACACTGGTGCCAAGAACACCAAGAATGACACAATGTTACCTACACAGAACAAGAAACAAAGGAACATCAGATAAAAATATGTATAAGAGCAAAGATGAATGAAACTAATCAAATATTTGATTGCAATGTTTTTTTTTTAAGAAAACTTATTACAGTAATGTAAGGCATAATTAAGCAATTGGGAAGTTAGAAACAAATCAACAATATCGATAGATATTTTATATTCAAGTTATAATGTTGATATAAGTCGAAAGTTTGCCTGATGGTGAAGAAACCTGAATGAAAAATGCGAAGCTAAGTTCCAACAAGGTGAGCTAAACTAATTAAAACGTTTGAAAAAGCCAGAATAGTGCTAATAATACCCAAGACACCAAATATGAAAGCCAGCTGATGATGAGGTACTGTCAAGAATCCCATTCTAGCTATATCTTTTTGATGCTCTTTACTGTGATTAACACTGATTCTCAGTTGTGAAGAACTTAAGTTACAATACTTCTCGATCCTAGTCTTTATATAATCATAATAAGAGTTAGGACACTGATTTTTTCCTTTAATTATTGCAGTTTGGTTTTCCCCTCATTAGTTATATTTATTAGTCTAGCTCATCAGGTACCAGCTGAGATTTAAGAAAATCATATGATTCTTATTTGATTAAGAAAAATCATATATTTTTATAATTAAATTTATAAAAAAATATTTTTTATTAAATGAATAGTAATATGAACTAGGACTAATTATAAAAAAAAAAAAAAATCAAATCCAAGCTCGATAAGGTTCGGGCTAGGCTAAGGTCTAGAGATAAGTTCATTTTCAGCAAATAGATAGGAAATGCAAAGCATATATATATACACCGCTGAAATGCATATAAAATAGGAGTCATTTTGGTCCTGTATACCAAAAAAGAGCAATCTAAATACAATCAGACGCAGAGCTAGCCGAGTTTTATTGGGGGTAAAATGGTATTTTGTTAATACTCTCTCGATTTTAAGTTAAAATGAGACAGTATTAATAAGTATCATTTTGATTTTTATATCGATCAATACTAATTATCTTAGCTTGTACCTGATAATATCGATATGTATCAGTTTTTACGAGATGGTACAAGATTTTTTATTTTTTTAATTTCACTTATTTGATTTTTAACCGATTTCTAATTTTTTTATGTCTTGATCAATTTTATTTTCTTATTATTACATTTAAAATATGTTGATTAATTAGGCTATTGAATCTAATTAATAATAATTTACCATATTTCTTAAAATATTTTTAGACTTTTTTATTTGATGTTTAAAATTTTTTGATACTAAATATTTATAATTATAAAATTTATATTTCCATATTAATAGATATAAATGTATATTTTGGAGGAATATTTGCATATTTACGTAATATATTTTTATTACGAAAACTTGAAATAGGCTATATATACATATAAAAAAAATATTTGAAAAATATAGACAAATTTGAAACGGAAGGTCGAAACAAGTCAATACAAGTATGTTATCAATATCAGAATAAAAATGATACGTCTACCGATATGAACACTTCACAGACTACTTTGAGTAAAACATAAAGATAAAAAAACCTAAAACTTTTTTAAAATTAATAAGTTGATATAATAAAAAAAATAAATGTATAATTACATTTTAATACATAAAATCAAATTATAGACAAAAAAAATAAAATAAATATAAAATTTATTTTAGGAAGAAAATTTAATTATATTTAATAAATAAATGCATATATATCTAAATACAAAAGAAATTCTCACGATTTTTGGGGGGGCCCACTATCCTCGGCCTCTGAGTAAATGTTCACGTCACTGGCTTGCTTTGCTAATCAAATGTTCATGGCGGATTTGTGATAGAAACAGTTCGAATGTTACTATCTTTATCTTATATCTAACTTCAAAGAAGAGCTACAGTCTGTGTTTCTTCCTCAATGATTTTATTCAGTCTTGAGTTGACCCTTTCCTAACTTGTTGACCAAAGATATTAATCCTTAATCTTAATTTTTAAGTTGATTTGAAAATTTGACTCAATTTATCAAAATCAAAATTCGAATTTTATATGATTTATCATTTTGATTTCATAATTTTGAATGTAATACGAAAATAATATATATATATATGATATAATAAGTTAGAACACGATTAATATCATATGCTTAACACATAAGTTGTTTTATGCTTAGGGTTTTGACCCATTATAATAATCTGTATTGTGTTTATGTTTATATGACTCATACGAAAAAAAATATGAAATACGATATGTATATACGAATTTTGAGTTCTGCTTATCATATTAATCCTAAGGAAGGGGAAGCTTATTCTTAAATTATTTGAATTTTTTTACAAAAAAGGTTACAATCTAAAAATAATAGAAAATGTTGTAAATATTGAAATACCAATCCATCATACCTATTGAATGATACATTTTAAAAATGATAATATAATTTTACTGAAGTAAATTGTGAATTTAATTATTTTGAAACTCTTAAGTAAATTGGTATTGCAGTAATATGAGTAGAGTTACCTTAAAGCTTAGATTTTTATTTGTCTTGCTAGCCAATAATGGATCTATCAAAATTGGGTTGGTTCAATTACATGAGTATTCATTTGGGTCATGATAAGTATCAGGATAAGTATCTTGTTAGCTAATAATGGATCCATCAAAATACAATTTTGATAAGTAGCAGGGTTTAAATTTTATCAATGATCCTACTTAATAGATAATCTGTAAATACTATTACTAACCTTTTTTTTTTTTTAGACTTATTACATACTCAACTTTGAATCGAGGATAATTTCCTTCAAACTGAAATTGTGGCCCAAAAAAAAACACTTTTATTGAGAAAACCGCCTAGATTTACAATTTAAGTCTATTTTAAGCATATTTACTAGAAACGCAAAGCATTATCCACCACAGAAATGCCTATAATATGAACGCTTACTTTGGCTTGCAATACCAAGCAAATTAAAAGCACAAACCTCGATTAAGCTACTAATTAATTACTAAAGGAAATACCAAGTGTAATTATTAACAAAAATAATATGTTAACTGCAAAATGTTTTTTTAAATGATAAATAAATAAAGGGTTTGCTTAATTAATATCTATAAGCACTGATTAAAAATTTTTTATTTATTAATTTAATAAAGCTTTTTTCTCTTTTGTATATTGCTTTTTTTGAATTAAAAAAATCATTAAATTATATTTTTTTCATAAATATCACTTACACTGATTAATATTTTTCATAAATAATCTTTCATCGATACTTATAAATACCAATTAAATGAGAACCCACTAGTAAAATCCCCAAATTATGATGTCAAATGTATGTTCATGTTATGGTTTGTGATAGAAACAATTCAAAAATTATTAGCTCCATAATTGGCTTAAGAAAAAAAAAAAAAAGGCAAGAATGCATGTTAAATCATTATCTTCATCTAATTTATAGTTTTAGCTTCAAAATGTTGCTTTCCTAAAGGTTTTATTCAATTTGTGTTATAACTTTTTCCTAACCACATGTTTTTTTTTCCTTGGCACCAAAGCCACAAGTACGATTTTTTTAATTATTTTATGATAAACCATACTAGTTTAATAAATTAAATTTTAATATCTTGTACTTTAAAATTGATGTCACATAAAGTGATTATTTAATATTGATAAAAAATTAAAAATTTTAAGATAAAATAATTTCACAAAAACTTTTAGTTCTTTATACTCATTTTTCAAATTAATAAGTATTTTAATGAAATTAAATATGTTAGTTATAAAATAGACTATTTGATCCATAATAAATAAATATGTTTTCATTACCTTTTAATATAATATTTAAATTAATATAAGATAGATGTAAATACAATAATTAAAATTTTAAGTTAATAAATTTAGAGTTTAAATTAAATTATTACAGTAACTTTTAAAGGAAAGTATAAATGTTTAAAATTATAAAATTTAATGTCGATAAAAAATAATTTTAAATTATTATATGACAAGTGATATAAAATTAAAAATTAATTAAATAGTGTCAATTTAGATTTAATAATTTCAACTACATGATTATACAACACTAAAACAATATGGGAGAAATAATTAAAATACCACATAACATAAAAAAATATAAACATGATATAAGTAAATAAATAAATAAATCAAAACTCAAATAAAATAATTTATTAAAATATTAAAATTTATATAAATGTATAATATATTATTTTATGATGATGAGAGAGGAGACTTCTAAAGGATATAAGGTGGCATTCAAGAGCGAGCTAAGCTAGGGGTGAGCATAAGTCGGTTCAAACCGACTTAACCTACTTAACCGATGAAATTTGATTAATTCGGTTCGGTTAAATCGGTTCGATGGTTATGTCGATTTTTTATGTCGGTTTATTTGGTTAATTTGGTCGGTTATCGGTTAGTAAAATTATTAACTGAATTAACCGAACTTTTAATACTTCATATTTAATAATTATATATTTATATATATTAATAGCCCAATTAAAGCCATTCCCAAACCAAATATACAACCATTAGCCCAAGACCCAATAAACTGATTTAACTGAACTAACCGACCAAACCGACCGAAATTTAGTCGGTTCGGTTAATTCAGTTATGGTTAAAAATGTCGGTTGGTTCGGTTGGTTCCTCTAGCTAAGTCGGTTAATTCGATTTGAAGTTTTTTTTGACCGAACCGACCGAATGCTCACCCTAAGCTAAGCTATGAGTGGGCTTCAAAATTTCTTATACTTCATTGACTTCACTTGAACTTGAAGATCATTATTTAAAATTTAAAATTTAATTTAATTAATTTATATAATTATTTTTTTAAAAAAATAATATTTATTAAATTTAAAATTTTATTATAAGTACTTACAAATTTTTTCTTACTAGTAGATTATGACCTTCGAGATATGATAAATCACTGATCCATGATCCATACCATGCCCCAAGCTATTTGATCCCTTTCCTTTGTTTTTTTCACCTCTCTGCAATTAGATTTTATTGTATAATTGCTTTTTCGGATTTATTATTCGGTAGAACATAATAATTCTTCTCATCAAGTTTTTTCATTTTTTTTTGGTTGAAAAAAATATGGGACAGAAGACGAAATATGTTACACAATTGCAATTACAAGAATTGAGCATTATTAGACAAAAAATGTTATAATTCATAAATACAATTAGACATATTGAAAGATTAAATTATCTATTCAAATTTAAAGATTTTTAGTTCAATATTTTGAGAGAAATTATTAGATAAAAATCTTAAAACTAAAAAAATAAATTTGAATAAAAAATATATTTAAAAAATAAATTAAGCTTTATCTTTAATTTTTGAAGTTCGAATTTATTATAATTCTTTTTCTAATTGTATAATATAATATTTAATTTATATACATTATATAATTTATAATATAAAAATTAAATATATAAAATATTATAATATAAATATTAAAAATATATATTAAACTATGTACATTTAAAAATTTAATAAAAGATATAAAATTATAAAAATTAAATATAAAACAAGTTTTTTTTATAAAAAATATAAAAAATAATATGAATTAAACGGGGTTCGGCACGAACGCCTATTGATGCCGACAGGGAAAAGGTTAGAAGAAAGAGTAAGAAAGTCTTGGTAATAAAGTTAAGTGGGGTCGTTTCATGGTGGGAGGTGGAGGAGACTTTTATAGTATGCGGCAGGGCGTCCAACAGCAAGCTAAGCTACAACTATTTAAATTCTTTGTACTTAACCTACTTCGGTTGGACTTGAAGTAAAGCTTGCTCCATGACGTAGTAAGTCACCACCAATCCATGACCCATGCTATGACATATATATATATATATATATATAGTAGATTATAGAATATTATAAATTAAAAAAATAGATATATGGTAATAAATAAATAATTTATTTATGACATTTTTGAAATCTTTTGAAAGAAAAAAAGGGTCATAAGCCGCCACTATTTGTTGAAAAAGAATTAGATCAAAAGTCGATCAAATTATCTTCTACCATTTTTATATAAAAATATAAACTATAAAATTATTAAAAATAAATAACGTAAATACTTAAAAGTTAATAACTTTATTTTTAAATTTTTAAATTTTATTATTACTTAGATCATTTACCTTAGCATGTACAACTTTTATTAAATTGTTTTATTAAAATTTAAATTTTAATAAAAATTTTAAAATTAATAAATTTATTGTTAAAATTTTAAATTTTATTATTAATTAAAAAGATCATTTTTATATTTGTAACTATAATATATCCTCCATTAGACGTAAAATTTGTATTTTTTTTATGACCAAAAAAATTTATTTATTTTAAAATCTTTCTTGATTCATTAATTAAATCTTGCCAGCTATAACATTAATCGATAACTTAATAATCTTACGATTGCCTTGGTTTGCATCAAAGAGTAAAGTTTCATCTGTAAACACAAATTGAGTTGCTCCTTCCCTAGTTGCCTAGCTATCGGATGAATTTGGCTGATATGGTTTTACTTGGAATCAAATTAGGTAATCAAACGGTCAATAACTGTTTGATCTGTTGATAGAGCATTAAACTATTTATTTTAGTTATGAAAGATTAAATTCTGATAATTTAACTATTAAAAAAAATAAAATCAAAAAATGAAAATTGATTATGAGACTTTATAAAAGCAATTAAATTTAATTAAAAGCTTAAGGTTAATAAGGTCATGTTAATAAGGAAATAAATTGCTAGAAGTTTGTCAATATGCTATACATAAAAGCATCAAGTCCAAAAGTGTAACAGTGAATGATAATATGCCTTAATATAACTTTTTCTTAACTATATTTTATTTTTTTAATGCAAAGATTGGCAAGTTGCTCTGAGCAGACGATTCAGGGCTTTAAAGCTTTGGATTGTGATTCGCAGGCATGGCTTGGCTAACTTGACGTACCACATTCGAAGCGACATCAACATGGCTGAGGATTTGACGCATTTGTGGCTAAAGATGAGAGGCTTGGGATAGTAATCCCACGAAAGTTTGCATTGGTTTGCTTCAAACTTAAGCCTAGGCAAGGTGTTGTAAGGCACAGAATTGAACAATAAACTGCTGGATGCAACAAATTCAAGTGGGAGAGCTTTCATGACACATGCAGTGGTGGGTGGGATTCACATCATTCGCGGTGCAATTGGAACAACTTTGACTGCAGAAAATCACGTAGATGCCTTGTGGAAACTCATCCGAGAAAAAGCACAATATTATTAATGGGGTTAACTAGCAGTAATTAATAATGAAGAAAAAATGGTCCTCAATAATCATATGTAGAGTTCTTAAGGCTTGAATTTATTTTAATTTTTGTACTGAATCATTTATACATTAAATATATAGTGGCTAAATCATTTATATGTATATCCAAACTTCGGCCATAAACCTTGAAAAGTAAGCTTTTTTTTTTTTTTGAATTAGAATTTTATTCATTATTTTTATTATTATTTTGCAATATATTTATCATTAATTTTTACGTGTAAGATTCACTTATGAATTGTAAAAAAGCATATTTATGAATAATAATTAAAATTATATTAAAAAATAAAAAATAAAGTCAAACTTTTTTGTCAGATAAGATAAGTGCATTTTCGTAAGTTTTTTTTTTCTTTTTATTGAGAAGGAAATTAGAGCCAAACTTAGCAATTTCAAGTTTACAATTCATGTTGAGAAAATATGAATATTGCAAGTTTAATTTATAATTCATATTAAAAGAAATATGAATAGAGAGATGACTGAAATGATATAAGTTTTGAGGGATCACTTTTCTTTTTTCTTTCTTTTTTTACTTGTTTGAGAAATGTAGGACGTTGGCAAAAAGAATTAATTTGAGCCTTTTTTGTAATTCTTTGCTTACAATTGCGAGCAATTAAATTAAATATCCACTAAAATTAGGTTTCCCATTTTCTAGACCACCAAAATTGTGATTATTCATTGTGGACTCTAATCTAATTGAAGGATATTATCGTAAACATAAATTATAAAAATAAAATATATTTAGAATATTGAGTGTAAAAAATAAATTTTTTTTAATAAAATCATCGGTATCTGAAAGTTTACTGAGCTTCGATTAATTTAATTGATCTATCTAAAGTAAAATTATATGAATTAAAATTATCCGAAATGTCACAACTTAATTGGAGTCAATATATTTTGAATGCGAAACAATTTCTAAGAGATAGTTGCAAAATGAGTTAAAATTGCACTTAGATAATTATCTTTATGACTTGGATCGGGTATCATTACTATGGACGGATCTGATTTCAATATTAGATGAATATTTTTACAAAAATATTTATTAAAGTTGATGATACAATTAATCCTAATCAAATATGTTTAGTTAGAATGTATGAAATTTCAACTGAATGAAGAACTTAAAAAAAAAAAAAATGAAGAATTAGACATTTGCAATATTATTTTGAGTACAGGGAGAAGGTATAGTCCGTAGTCGGGTGACATTGATATAGACTTGCTCGTGGCATCTGCAATTGATTAGGTTCGGTAGATTTGATTTATATTAGATTGAATTTAAATAAATATTTTTATGTTTCAAACAATTGATTTTGATTTAAATTATTATTTATGTAATAAAAAATTATTTTTATTTAAATTTAATTATAAATATAAATATTTATTTTTAATATTATTTTAAATAATGATATTAACTTTCAAACTATATAAACCTCAGCTTAAGTAAGAATACATCTACGTCGACATATACCTAAGCACTAAATCAAAGATGAATCAATATATAATATAATTTATTTATTGATAAGGCCATCGTGCTGTGCCACAAAAGTAGATTTTACATGATAAAGTTAGGTTTTAAATTGAATATACGTCATCAAATTTATTACGGTAACATATTAATTTTTTTTTTTTCAAAAATTTTAATTTAATTTTAACCATTTCAATTTTTATCCATTTAAAAATCTTTTCAACCAACAACCCCTATCTATCTAATGCGCATGTCATTTAATCTGTTCGGTTCGCATTGCTAACATTTATTTGCACAAGCTTTTAGCATTAATTGTTTATAATTAAGGTTAAGTTAGGCATTATTAGGAACTTTTTTCTTTTTAAAAAGCGATACATTTCAAGAGTTGCATTAATTGGAATTTAAATTTGTGGAATGTGTAGTTAGTAAGGGGAAAACAAGAAAAGGAAAAAGAAAATGCCTTTGCTGTACGAAGGTAATCTACATGGTGGGGCGGCACTCAAAAGCTTTTGGTTTTTACTTTTTATTTAAAATGTTTAATTGCCCTTTTTAAAGTCTAACAAAGTTTACTATCTACCTATCTATGTACACGTACGGTTAGAAAATATATTAACGTCAATATAAAATTAAATTAATTTTATTTTATTTAATATTATTGTATCATTCGGATAATCGATGATTTATATTATCGTTAGAACAATTATTTCAAACAAAAAGGTTATTGAGCTGGTCGCTGATCACTAAAATATTAAGAGATATCGATGTGATTACTCGACAACAACATGACCTCAAGGCTGATACCTCATTCTGAATGGTGACCGATTGATAGGTCCGTTTATAAGAAATTGTAGCCCGACAGCTAGCTCGGTACTAGCTATTCTCTAGTTATGTCACTTGACAACATGTCCCCCTAACAACGCTTATAAAAAGATAAACAAACCTAAGGTAAAGGTAGGATCCTTCCTCTTTTAGTCTTTTCTTGTTGTATTAATCTTTGAAAACTCAAAAAGCTAATTTAACCATCGAAGAGTACCCCGAAATATTAACTCCGACACTTCTCTGAGATCCTTTGTGCTGCAGGAGCTTGCTTGACCTCTCAAAAGAAAAGCATCAACAAATAATTTTATATATAATTAATATTTTAATAAATTGATAATTGAATTGAATAATATAATTATATTCTTTATACATATAAAGTTTCGAATTGGTTCGATATTTTTGTTATATTGATTCGAAGTACTATCTTTTTTACTATATTTAACGGTTGAATTTTTTACATCAAATAAATAATTAAATATTTTTAATTTACTTAAAACTTGACATACATAATCTATGTAAATAGAATATGATATACATTATTAGGTTAAACAAATTAAATCATATAAAAAATTATAAAGCATTTAAAATTAATTTAATTTTATGTTTGTGTAAGTGAATCATTTATCTATACTAATTATAAAAAAATTGATCGATATTGATATTATAAATTAAGTGATACAAACTCTATAAATTTATTATGATTGGTTACACAATTTTGTATATTTTAAGAAACCTAAAAAGTATCGAGATATTTAAAAATAGAAAAACCAATTTCTTTTTAATAAATTATCACAAATTATCGATTTTTTTTTTTTAATTTTCTAAAGCATATTTTGACATTAATTTTTTTTCATCTATTATTTTTTTCAATATATTTTCCCTGCGATCTTTCTTCGCCATTATTATTAGAAGTGCTACTATTTATTTTTTTTCTTTTGTTGTTTCTAAAAAGTAAAACGAACTATTACTAATAAATTTATGTTTAATATATACATATAAGATATATTTACGGTCAGTTAACAGCTCGAAAAAATTTTTAATTTTAAGATTTAAATATGAATTTAACTTAACTGAACTCGAAAGCTAAAATATTATTTAAAAAATAATAAAATATTAAAAATATTATTATATTAATATTTTTATAATTAAAATTAAATAAAAATAATTTAAATTATAAAATATCATATTTAAGTCTTATTCATAAGTTGAGTAAGTTATTTAAACTTATATATATATATATATATATATATTATAATTACTTGATTGCAATCTTTCGTCGCCACTATTATTAGAAGAACTACTATTTTTTTCTTTTTTCTTTTGTCGTTTCTAAAAAGTTAAACAATCTCAACTATTACTAATAAATTTGCCTTTAATTCTCTTTAAATTTTTTTTTCTTTTTTTTGTTTTTTTTTTTGTTTCTAAAAAGTTAAACAATCTTAGCTATTACTAATAAATTTAAATCTAATTTTTCTTTAACTTTTCTTCGTTTGTCGTTTCTAGAAAGTCAAACAATCTTAACTATTACTAATAAATTTACTTTAATTTTTCTTTAAACAACTACTGATTTCAATTACTAGAGTGTATATATATATATATATATATATATATACACACACATGTACGAACATATATATGTGTTTAACTTTTGGGTCACTTTTAATTTACAACCTAATTGATTAAGGAAAATATTAATCAGTGTAGGCACTGTTAACATTTTTCTTAGTCAATTAGGTTTGCAAGTATAAGAGAAAAAAAAAAGTATATTAATATAGCATGGGAGGGCTATTTTCATTAATCTTGCGAATTAATTTGCTTCAGCATTTCAAGAGCTTCCTTTATGAAATTATTTTAAAAATTTTGAGGAAGAATTATCTTAATTTCACTCAAGAAATTGATAAAAATTAATGCATCTTCATGCTTTTAAGAAAGAAAATTTATTCGATGAACTTCATACTCGAGAAAAGAAAAAGCTTTTGATTTAGAATTAGATAATTGATGTAATTAGAAACTCGTATTGTAAGTAATAATTCAAATCAAAACTCTTTTTTATTGTCTTTTTCTCTTTTTCTTCTTTATTTTTTTCCTTAGAAAACCTAATGAAGCTATTCCAATTTGAGCCGAGAAATTACTCGTTTATCTTTTTTTTTTTCTTTCAATAATTAGTTATGAATTATTTCCCATTATTTAGTGGTAAATTAAATAATGAAAAATCTTTTTATTTTAATTTTTTAAATATTTTCTTAAGAAGGAAAGAAAAAAAAAATAGACCAATGGTTTCTATTAATTCTTATATTTTGTTTTAAAGGTACGAAAAGAAATTGGAAAATTAAAGCATTTTACGTGCAAATTAACACTCTAAAATTAATTAGTCCTATGCACATCGGTGATGTGAGTGAAATTAATAAATAATTTAATAATATATAAAAAAATAGTTAAAAGAGAAAAATAAATGGTGAAAAAAATTAAAATAATTTCATGTATAATTTTTTAGGAGAGTGAAAAAAATGAGAAATGGATTAATAAATAATATACTTTTATTTATTTTTTAAGAAAGTAGACAACTAATAAAATTGTTTATTATATGATTTTATTTTTATATATTTTTTTGAATTAAATTAATATCACTTGACTCTTAATACTAAACTCAATTATGGATGTTATTAATAGTATAGATGAGAAAGTTATGTATCAAAGTAAAAATGTAATTTTATTGTTGAATATAATAATTTATTTTATTTATATTTTAATCATATGAATTGATATTACTTCACTCGTATATTTTCATTAAAATATATATTACTTTGCTCGTGTCATCAATCCGATCAAAGGCTCTATTATTATTAGAAGAGATAAATATATTTACTATAATAGTTTTTTCTTTTAAAATCTAACCATTTTCTCTTGGTTAGGTAAAGAGGGATAGAGATAATTGTATGCAACTCACATTTTCTATCGGTCACAACCATTTTTTTTCTCTACTAAGACCCAAACCCAAAACTAATTAGTCAAAGCCTTGTAAAGAATGAGTTTGTTTTTTTTTTTTTTTGGCAGGGGGGGGGGGTGGGGAAGAGGATCATCTGACCTACTGAACTCCTTAACCAAGTCCTTGCTCAGAACTCCTCCATAGATCATAAAGAGCTACAAGTGTGTGTGTGTGTGTGTGTGTGTATATATATTATATTCCGTCATAAATTCCATTTTCAAATAACAAAGCTTGTTAAGTGATTAATAGGCAAAATACCAGCTCTCTCTCTCTCTCTCTCTCTCCAACCCGAAGATTCCATGGCTGGGAAGAGCAGAAGTTGAAAAGGAGTAAAGAGATACGAAAAGACACAGGTTTAACAGCTATGAAATAAACTTTGGGACAGATTTCTAACTGAGAGCTGAAAAGAATAACAAGCATGGTGTAGACTAACAGCCCTTTTTTTTTTATTGATTCGGATTATCCAATCGTCAAAAATGTTAGAGGCATAGTTAATATTTGCATCACCAAAAACAGTTCCTGCGTTGAAAATATAAAGGAGGTAAAGTGCAGACAAAAACAACATATTCATATATTGAACTCAATTATATTGTAAAATTTTGGAGTTATATACCGTTGGAAGATTCAACAACTATGGTCTGATGCCTTGGTTCTTTTGTTATGTACTCAGACATCAGCCATCCATCGGTATCAAGAAGCAATGAACTCCTTAGATTTCCAGTTTATCGATGCCACGATCATCATCATTCTCCGACCTGAATTCTCTTCGGTTTATGATATTCATGATAGTCTTCGTGGCTTGACCAACAGCACGTGAAGTTTTTCTGGCAGCACCAGCAACAACAGGTTGTAAAGAGATGACAGGCAAATCAGCCCGTTCTTGAATCATTGCTGGATAGATATGCCACAAAAAGTGAATTTTAATTTAAGTAAATGGGATAAAAGAAGAAATTGGTATCAAGCCTTGGAATTGGTGCAATAAGGGCGTAGGGGTGATTCAAGGGCAACTTTTGAACTTACACATTGTCTGCTGGTGAGCAAGTGAACCAATCTGCTGAATTCCTGCTTTAGCGGCCTGCACAGCTTTAGCTGATTTGTTGACACCATCGGCAATCTCTTGGCTAAGTGTCAAGTAGCAAATCAAAGCATTATACACAAAATCATGAAAGCTATTGTGACAAGGAAAAATAAATGAAAACTTCAAAAGTGGCATCCAGTTTCAAGAAGGCACTACATCTATTTATTACAATATACTATGAAGTTTGGTACAAGAAAATATGCAGTATCTTCTTCCAGCAATACATGAAAATCCCCCAGAGAAACAAAATTTCTTGGTTTTAGAACTGAAATATTGATCCCCAATAGTGTTTGTCTAAATATCCTAGAGAGAGAGAGAGAGAGAGACTTCTATAACAAATTCAAGTTTTTCCTGGAAAAGTGCATTAGTTTTCGATTCAAAACATGTTATTCTCTTCTATTTACAGAGGGAAACCACAACTGCTTCTCATTTGGGAGAAAATCTATATGTATGGAACAAAAATATGAAAATGAGAATTCAATTGTCACCTTAAATCACTTAGTTCCAGTGTAAGATCACTGATCTCCATGCCCGAAAGCCTAATTGCAGCCATAGTACCAGGAATCTCCTCTCGAGCTGTATCTGCTAGCTTGGAAAGAGAAACCGCAGCTCTCCCCATTGCCTGCAAAACAGGAAAAAAAAAAAGAAAAGAAATAAACATAAAAATATAAAATGCAAACTAGACTCAATCTTTACATATAGGAGAAAAGCTTACGTTCAATTTTATTACCAACAAATAAAGCACAATTTTATTACGTTCAATTTTCAAGTTTAAAACCAGCTGCCTTAGGAATACATCATAATCTGATTGAACAAGCTTGAATTATCCTATCATTCTTGATGGTTCAAATCACAAATAAAGCACGGTTGAAATCATGCAATATTACACATTTCAGTTCACTATACATTACAGCCGTTATCAAATTTCATTACATTCATAATATAAGATAAATACAAATTGTGGTAAGTACAATGGTAAATAAAGTCTAGAATATAAATCAATCTTTTGATGTGTGAAAACTTACATGGAGAGTTGGAACAGCTGCAACGACGAGACTTGTAAACGCCACGGATGTCTGCAGGTATCCAAGTGATTGGTATTAATCAATCAGAAAATATATAATCTCAACATCAAACATATTCGTTAGTACCAAAGCTTGAAGACAACATAATGAAATATTTCAAAATGGAAAATTCCAACACTAAACACTTAAATTCTTGGCAACACGTATCACCAAAATCTATTTAATTTTCAATCACTAGCCACAGGAAAATGCACCTAATGAAAACTATCCAACAAAACAAATAGTTCAAAT
Organism: Adansonia grandidieri; assembly: GCA_038382065.1. Lineage (NCBI taxonomy): Eukaryota > Viridiplantae > Streptophyta > Magnoliopsida > Malvales > Malvaceae > Adansonia > Adansonia grandidieri. The sequence goes on from JBBYHK010000005.1 coordinate 6,650,418, forward strand.
CCCATAAGCACCCAAACCTACCCAAAAAAAAAAAACACCAAAACTATATTAAGCAAACCATAGACAGTGAACACCGCCACAAAGAATATGCTATCATTTCAAACTTCCCACATTTCAAAATGGTAATACAAAAAACAATTTCTTTAAATTCCACTTCCAACTCATGTTAAAACCATGGCCATAACCAACTGTATAAAGCAAGCACCTAACAGCCACAAACCATACCCTCCAAGCAATGAAAACCAAGAGCAAAGAATAGTCTTACGATTCCAACATTTTCAAGCAACCACACTTCATCAATTCCATATATATATATATATATATATATATAATTTGAAAACTAGAAATATTCGTAAGGCAATAAGCACCCTTCATCACTTCAAAACTAGAAATACCGATCAAATTTGAAAATATTCGTTAGGCAATAAGCACCATCATAAAACAAGCCAAAGCCAATAAGTACCAATTAAATAGTACAACAAAACTCAATTCGGCACCTAATAACCACAAAACCTAAAAAACTATGCATCTACAGAAATTAAATCCATTATAAGCACCTAAAAATCACAAGTAACCATAATTTCCAAAGCAATGAAAGCCAAAAAAAGAGCATAGTTTATCATTAAACATTCTCAAATATCTATACATAACCAATTTCCACACACACATATATATATATAAAACAAAAAAGAATCCATAAAACAAAAAGCAGCTGCATAAAAAGTTCCGAAAACAAGAACTACCCAAAGCACCCAATGACCTCAATAAGCTTCGAAACCATACCGTACAAGCAATAAAAGCCAGCAGATAGAAGGCCTGATCACTCAAGCTCATCTTTGAAATAAAGGTTGGGACAATTGGGTTCCCAACTCCCACATTGTAATTTTCGTTAGATTCTTCTCCAAGATTGAATTTTGAAGTTTGAGGCAATCCATTGGCCTCCAAACTTGATCCTTCCCAAGTTGACCTGGTCGAACGATTGGAAGAGCAAAGTGGGATGAAACAAGGAGAGGGTTTTGTTGAAAAGGAAAGAGAAGTGGGTGATTTCAACAAGAAAAGTTGGGTTTTTGTGTTTGAAGTGGAAGAAAGGAATGGGAGTAAAGAGTTTACTCTGGGGTTTGCGTTTATAAAAAGGTTGAGTTTCATTTGAGAGAAATCTAAGAGAAGAAGAGAATTTGAGTCCGACGTAAATGAAAGAGAAGGAAAAGTTTCCTCAGTGAAAATTCGGGGCTAATGTTTGTCTCTGGATCTGGAACAACGGTTCAGACGGTGGTCCTAGCTTTGCTTACTTTGCTTTGTTTCGTCCACCGCCCAATGGTCTTCAATGGGCTGGGTTGAGCTGGTTCGAGTTAGAACAAGTTTGATAATCGGTTAATGCTCGTTTTATATCTAAATAAAATAAAAAAAATAATTTTAAGATTTTAAATTAATTTTAAGTAAAAATTTATAATCCATTTAATAAAATAATAATTTTGATTAGAACGAAGTAAAGCTTAATTATCATAACTCAAAGTTACTCGAATAACTCAACTTGTGAATTGATTGAAGTTTGAGTCAATATGTAGAACCTACTTCATTTTCTTCAATGAGAATTTGCTAGTAGGGGATTGCAACGATTTTCCAAGTATTTTCAGAGCCATTCTTGGATCTTATAGCTGGATGAAGGGTTAATACATACATAAAAAAGCCCAAATTATATGTCATCATTATGCCTTTTGATCTTTGTTATATTTATTTCCTTTGGTCTACCATCACAATTAATCATTCTTCATTAAAATTATATTTTATTTGAAACGTGATCAATAGATTTATTCATAGATTAAATTATTAGTCTAATTCAATTTAGATTAAAATCTAAATATTATTTAAATAGTAAAAATATTTTTATTTAAATTTAACTATGAAAATATATAAATATTAACTTAAAAATAGCTTTTAATATTTTATATAATAAAACTAGTTTTATTATATAATCCAATTTGGATTAGAGTCTAAATTATTGTTTAAGTAAAACTAGATTTCGGGTCCAAGCAATACAGGCCGAGCAAAAAATTTATTTAGCTCCAACTCTAACGCATCCCATGGAAAGCTCTAGTGACCTTCCCGACCTTACCTTCCACAAAGAGGGAAAAGAAAGTGAACAAATATATGGAGGAATTGTAAGAGTTGGAATGAGGAAGAAAGCAAACCAGACAATTGCATTTCCCTACACTTTAAAACTGCATAACATTACATTTCACATTGTGGCATTACGTGATGCTTGCCATCATCAATTTTAGCTACCGTTTTTCAACAAAATCCAAAACACGCAGCACAAAACTAAAGAGAAAGTCAGCATCGAAGGGGGGGGGGTGGGGAAGGGAGATGAGATCATCATCATGAGGAATGGAAGGCACTCCTTTATGTTAGAAAAGGCTCGCAGCGCAAGAAGTGTCGCCATATCAAACTTAGGTTGTCTTTAAGCATGTCGGAGATCACAGACATTTCAACATCCTGGTCCTGAAAATCCAAAAAGAAAGTAATGTTACAGAATCATATAAAATTTCGAAGGTATGTTTTCATGACTGCACCAGACCAAAGCCTTTCGGCATGGTGTGAAATTAAGAATATCCAGAAAATATGGAACATTTCAGCTCCAAAACTTAAAAATACAGCTAAAACCAATTAAAACTCTTGGCGCAATTTGTGTATGTGCATGTTTAGGGCAAGACCAGTGCAGTTATACGTATTTCTTAAAACCAAGTTGCACAAAACAATGTGAGGTCGTTTGATAGACTAGGCAAAAAGGGGAAAAAAAAAAAAAGGGCACTTACCAGCAGTCCTGAAACGATTCCTTTCAGCTTCAGGACAACCTCCTTCGAAGCTTCCCCGTATAAAGTTCTGAAATCAAATCGGTCGGCATATCTTACCTTGAGTCTTATTGATGAGTTTTGATAAGCAGTAGTCATTGTGTGCCAAACGCCAACAACGCTGAATTTATTATCACTAGATGCTTTTCCAAGGGGCCATCTCACCCCACCCTTCACATCTGGGTCTACAACTGCTGAATTGATCAGATTTCCAATGCTTTGAAACTCATCTTCCTGAGAAGAGGGAATGAATTACAAGTCAGATGATAAAACATAATGCCACAAACTTTATCATAATGTAAGTACACACGAGACCAACCTTCATTCTTGTATCATAACATAAGTACACATGTGACCAACATTCATTCTCGTATCATAACGTAAGTACACATGAGACCAACCTTCATTCTCGCTTCAAAACTAGTATTTGCATAATTATGGGAAAAAGGATGCAGAAAAGTGTCATGAGGAGTTGCATCACGACCAAAATTCATGCTTGAGCAAGTCATGATGCTAAAGTGCTAAAACTCAATGTCCTTAGAGACCAAAAGGAGGCAAGTAACTTACGGTAATAGAAGTCAAGATTCTCTTGTGGCTCAGCATCAGCCTCAAATCAAGATCCATACTAAGGCATGAGATGTCTACAACCATGTCTCGCACTGGGTTTAGTTCTACCTACAAGAGAAAAGTTTCTGTATCAGGCTACACTGTTACCTGGAATGCAGATAGTTCTGGTATGAGGAACGAAAATTGGAAAGCAAATCAATACTTATCTAGAATGCATATATTCAACCACTAAATAATATCAAAGATGAGGTTCAGACCATTGGACAGTTCGAGATAGCACAAGAGAGTGAAAGTGAGACAGAGAGCAGTAAAGCATTATAATCAATAAACCAAATATTATTCACAAATTGCAATACATTGATGCATTTCATAATCACACATTGACATTGTGACTACATGAGAAGGAGATTCAACATATTGGGCACATATCTTGGCCCATGGTAGCTGAAGACTTGCCTTGTATAGCCGGAGTTTTCTATCATCTTCTACGCTACATTTGCAAGAAATGGTTGAATCTGGTCGTGTGCTATCAGACAACTACAAAAAACGTAAAGAGATTACATATGTTCAAAAGCTCACACAATCATTCAATTATATCAGAATCACGACCTAAAAGGTAGTGTTTAGGGGGAAAATATACCTTCACATGGTATACATCTTTCATATCTGCGAAATCAACTCCGATCTTCAGGGCAACTTCAGCCATAATGTTTCCTACATATGAAGCAGGAAGACTAGTGTAAAATGATCTTCTCAAATTCCTCAATGTTGTCTCTGTAAAGCAATCTTTTCCGATTTCCAACAGACTCACTAAAGGGCTCCTGCGCCAAGAACACTAACATCAGACCTGCTAGTGAATCTGCAGTAGAATTGCTACAGTAACGGAGGGTTTTTCTTTAATGCATTGGTCCTTTAAATGGTAACTTGTTGGAGTTGGACATAATATTTATTGATAAATGTATCTTGGTCCATCTATTAGATATTGCAGGAACCACCAATATCAGAAAATGGGATTGCTTTGATCTCCTTCAAAGTTCAAAGAAAAATGACTACTTAAAAGCCTTTATAGTGTACTCTATTTTAACAGCAACGATTCTATTCAGCCATTAAAAATCAACAAACAACTCCCTTGGCAAAGAAAAGAATTATCTGTACTAGATGAAGCAATACCAAAGTGATCAATGCTTACCCCTGAAAAAGTATTTTGCCAAATCTAGCTACCAATCCCACCTTTATTTCTTCCAAATCTTCGCTCTCTGTCTCAGCCCTTGCGATTTTAAAGGAAGATAACAGGTCTGGCAGAACACTTTCTGCAATAGATGACAACGGGCACAGGCTCCCTTTCACTTCATCATTCTCTACAACAATTAGAAAGAAATGCAGTTAAGAACAAAATTCCACAATGTAAGCAATAAAAACAGATAAAAAAGGGACATTATTTTAGGAAATGATGCATCACTGACCTTCATCTAAATTATTTTTCACCAAAATTACAGGTTTCTCGCCTGTTTTCCTCTCAATAGATTCAATTGAAACTGGCTTAAGACGAGCAGCAGAAGCATCCCCATCTCCATTATCCAGACCAACAGTAAACCATCTAGAGATGGCATAGTTCGAATATATGATCTTTCCACTCCTGTCAGCTTTAGAGCTTGGAGATCTCGACTGTAGATTTCTCTTAAATATGGGAACAAAGTCCTCTGGAGTCGGGGTTAGCTTCTTTGAACCCTTCGAATGCCGCTTGTGTGGAGGAATGTAAGCCATATATGATGTTCAATTCAAACAACTACTAGAAACAACCATCATGAAAGGAGCTTCATGACAATGATGATATACTTATAAAACCTTTAACAACAAGGGAAACATTAACAATGCCCAGTTTTTCGACAAAAGATGCATAATGCAACGGAATCTAATAACACAAATCTTGACTAAATTAGATATCTAGCTACAAATTATGTTACTGAGGTGGTGTGAGTTCCATACAAAAGCCAAAACAGAAAAAAAAAAAAAAAAAAAAAAAAAAAAAGCATCACCTTCACAATTCATCATTTTTTAGCACCTAAACATAAAATGCTCTGATTCTAAGCCTCGTTTTGGCAGCAGAGAAAATCAAAGGAAACTTAATTAGTCCCTAAACTACAGTCTACAAACAACCAAGTCAAATAACTCTAAGAAAACCATAAGAGAAGACTATATTCATTCTTTCTTTGACTCAATACAATTAAACCTCAAGTACCCATTAAAGAAAAACACAAAATGAAAGAGTGTAAGAGAGAATTATAAATATATTTACATAAAGAAGCAGAATTTTATAGTTCTATTAACTAACAAAAAAAAATGGGTTTGAAAGAAAAATGTGAGGTATTACCAGAGAATTCAATGGCTTGATTGTGTTGCGTGTAGCTTGGGTTAATATCAATTCAGTGAAAGAAAAAGTAAAGGTTTTGATGATCAAAGAGAGAGAAAGAACGTCTGTTTGTTTGATAGGGTTCGATCGTTCTAAACATAACATGGTCTTTTTATCCTTGAACTTGCTTCAAAGTACTCAAATTGGAAGTTCCTTCGACAAAATAAGGAAGTAAAAGCAAGAAATGCTTACGCTCGAAGTTGTAGCTTTGATGTTTCATTTTGGCTTTAATAGAGAACTTGATTTACAATCTATCCAGCGTTCTCTTTCTCAACAAGTAGTTTTGTGTTTTTTTTTTTTTTTGTCGTGCAATGTAATACCAAGACTCACTTCTATTCTTTAATTGTAGTGATTAAAAATGAAAATGAAGAATTATAAAATTCATTAATTACCCCAAACCACAATTCTAAATATGGGATTTGATATTAATGATGAAAACTATTTAAATTCAAATATAAGTATTTGATACATGATATCTATTTTATATGAATATTTTAAATTTTATCTAAATTTTTTTTAAAAAAATATATCTTAAATTATTCAATATTCAAGTAAATATAAATATTTTTTAATATATATATATATAATGGGCAGCATAGATTTTATCTACTCTAGTAGTAGCCCATATCTAATCACCATTTTTATGAAATAGAGTTACCCCCAATGTTACTCTCTTTCTTGCACTTTTATTTGGGGAGTAAAAGCCCGTGTGACTGCCGCCACCATCAACAATAATAAGCTTATTAATGCAAGGCCTTAGCCAATTGCCTGAGTTGAGCAAGTTTAATCATCCCCGTAAACAAATAAAAAAGAATGAATTTGAAGCATTTAGGGTTACCTCTTCTAGGAAAATTAGGATGACATTATATTTGGTCATGGCCGGGCAACCCCATTAATCTCATTCTGTATTGAGTTGAATTTAGATAAAAGTTTTTATAATTTAAGTTAGCCTAATTCGATTTGAATTATTATTTAAATAATAAAAATTTATTTTTTATTTAAATTTAAATAAAATATTAATATAAATTCAAAAAAAGTTAATATTTTTTAAATAGTAAAATAGACTTTCGGATTAATCCGATTTAAATTTAAGTAAGGAAAAAAAAATTACGAGCCATGACTTGATCATGAACACTGTTAAATGATGCAACAAAAACTCTATTTCTGTCTAAAATGAACAATTTTATCCCATATCTGTTCTTAATTGAAGGACTTTTTACCATACGTTCATCTTTTCTCCTTGAGTATTTATCTTAATCCTGTTAATTATGTCAACGACAAAATTGGTCAACCTAAATATGAGATCGATTTTATCACACCATTGATTAACACTTTTTTTTTTTTTTTTTCAAATGGAAGGATCAAATACCGCGTCAAATTTCAATAAACATATTTCCCACTTAAAATCAATTAAAACCTCAAATTAGAAATGAATTTTTTGTTCAAAAGAGGGTCCATAATTTTGAAAGACAAGGCAAATTAGGTACACTCTTTCTTTATTTATTTATATTTTCCTAATATTCATTCATGCAGCTTAAGTCCTTGAAAGCCAAATAACATCCAATATATAAGTTTGATGCATTAGATAAGAACTAGAAATTTTAATGTTATTTTTAACTCAACTTATACTATTTATTACCACTTAGGAAAATCACATTTTTCACAATGAATCAGTCCATAAATCCATGTCTAAGATCAAATCATCCCAATCCCACTTGCTGCATCCTTCATCAGCACTACTAAACGCGTTAACTTTTTCACCAAACTGGCCAAACTGGTGTGTACCCAAATCACCAACAAATGTTCCTTCAGGCTCCAGTCTGCAGTTTCCTTCTTCTTGTTTCACAAGCAGCTCCTGGCCTTGTTGATCAACTTCGACGAAGTTGGAGGGTATCGACGACACGCTGGTTTCTCCTGTTGTTGGCTGGCTATTTGGAGCGATAGGATCCTGGGTTCTTGGTTTCATAGAGCCTGTTATTGCAATACTTCGCGGCTGGGGTGTTACAATCTCCACGTTCTTGGCATTTTGATCTTCCTGATCTTCAGTTTCTTGAGCACTGAGCTTTTTACTCAGGTGGCAATTCCAATAATTCTTTACATCGTTCGCTGTTCTTCCTGGGAGTCTCCCAGCAATCAGTGACCACCTGAGATCATCAATAACATTAACCACACATGAATATATAAGGTGGCAACGATATTATTCATATAGAGTATCGATCGGAGAAACAAATATAAACCCTTTATTAATCAAAGAAATAATTAAACAAATATGAATAAATAATAAATGAATAAGAAGGATATGGATTTAAACAAGGACTAAAATGACTTGCTTGTTTCCGAGGAGCTTGTGGAGCTTAATGATGAGCTGAACTTCATCTTCAGCAAAACTCCCTCTTTTGATGTTTGGGCGTAGGTAGTTTAACCATCTCAGTCTGCAGCTCTTACGACACCTGCTTAGACCTAAACAAACACCAAATTAAGTACAACACGCATTAATTAGTGAACATGAAATAAGGTTACAAGTTAAACCTTAGCCTTCGTTGACAAATAAAGCCTTCTTTTACTTGATGATTTCTTCTTTGAAACTCAACATTTATGGATAATAAATAAATAAATAAATATAACACATATGCATGGATGCATATCGATTGAAGGTACGAGTAAAAACACTTCATTACGCTTTGAAAGTGACAATACTTTAAAATAATTGAACAACAAAGAGGCCATTGACCCCCCGGAACCATACATGTGGTAATCTGATTGCCGTATTCATGTACAGCTGTGACATTGCTCTCCGTAACTATTGCAGAATGTTGCAGACATGCAATGATTTGGATGTGATTTTTTTAAAATAATAATTGTTAATTGGCAATGTGATTCAAGAGATCAGTTGAAAATTGATGAGCTTAATTTTGTTGAAAAGAAAAAAAATATCATAGTGATAAAAGGGGTCTCAAAATCATAAGCATAACATGATTTAGCGTTCACTTGAAAAGGTAGAATTAATCCAAATTGCATGGCCTCCTATCTCAAATGTGTAAGTAAAAAATTTTACAGAAAACATATGGAATCAAATGAAGATTTAAGCTCTGTGCCAAGGTCGACTGCATGCGCTATTAAAGGTAATGTTTAGAGAACTCGAAGGTTAACTCAATTAGATTATGCAGTCATCTATAAAAGTCGACAGTCAATAAATTTGAAGTTAAAATCACGCCATCGTAGTTTCTTTTATGTCAAAATAATAATAATAATATCGAAGAAGAAAGATGAAAGATGAAAACACCTTTGAACTATGAAAGCGTTCAACTACGATGAGACTAGGACTGTTTATGTTACCCAATAATTCCTAACAAAATACAAAAAGTATGTAATAAGTTTATCAAATTTGCCTAAAAGTATGAATCAAAACCCATCATTTTGCAGATCTTCATTCTACTGAAAACAAGAAAGTAAAATTCAGACCTCTGATTGTTTTTAATTACCAGCCAAAAGAGGTACCCGATGCCACTTCCCTTCGCCATACCTCTCTATACATTTCTTCAGCAAGTGATCTTCTTCTTCGGTCCAAGCAACGCCACCCATACCCTTTTTTTTTTTTTTTTCTCCCGGCCCTTACCCTGTTGATCATAAAATCATTGTTCAACTTTTATAATTGCTCTTGACCTTGATCAACTTCCCTATTTATCCATTTCATTTGCACCAAAATCCAATTATTTCCAGCCTAAAACATTTGGAAAATGGTCCCTGCCCCTTTCTAACATTGTCCTAATGTTTCTATATATTTATGATGAGGCATCATGATTACATATCTGTGGGCTCTTAATGATAAAAATCATTTTGTTTCTTACGTTCGTTTTGTTTGTTTTTGAGGCTTAAAAAAATTTTCCTATGCTCTAAAACCAAAAGATCGTATAAAATTTTTTTGTTTCTTTCCTTTTCTTTAACCCTTCATTAATTCATATTTATGCAGACTTCAACCCACAGCCTGTTCCCCCCTCCCCTTCCCCCACATTGGCATTGCTAGATCGTCCAAGCTATTAAGAAGGAAAAAAAAAAAAAAAAAACCTCAGCCATCATGATGCACAATTCCAATATCCCTTGTCTTAGATAACCTCTTTCCAACAAGTTATCAGCATGTACGAAAGGAGACTGTAAACTAAAAAAGAAAAAAATTGTAATTGACTCAAATCTATTAAATATCATTTTTTAAAAATAATTATATGAGCCAAATAAATTAAATTCAAATTTGATTTAAGTAATTTTAAGACTATTCTTGGCTTGTGTCAATACTTGAACAAGACAAGATAGGACTACGTTTCACATGATCGATCACAGGGTGGACCAAATTTTTTTCCAAAGAATTTATATCATTGAATGGACCACAATATCCATTAGCACATTCAGAGTTTTCAAGACTTTATAATATGAGACAATCTTAAATAAGAAGATGATATGTTAGGTTGATTGCTTGGTCCGATTGAAACTTGGGGTCCTACTAGTTAATTGACATGTCATACTTTTGTCTTCGAGTTTATCACGTGATAATCGTTATAAATTTTTAAAGTACTTAAGATTATACCATATTTTAAAATTTTTTACTTATAATAATTTTTTTAATATTTGAAAATGTATTTAAATTTAAATTTTATATAAGTCTTAAATATCTATTTGTTTATTTTAAAATTATCAATTCATGACTTTCAAATCATTTTCATATTTGCAGATTTTTATTCAAAATAATCCATATTAAAATCCCTTTTTATTTAAAAATACAAAATCATTTTTTATTTATAGTAAACACACACACACACACACACACACACACATATATATATATATATATATATATATATATATATATATACACACTTACCCATTTATAAAGCAGGTGAAGATTTTGTAAGTTAATCTAACCAAAGTATGTTAAAGAACCTGTGCTTCTTTTTAAATTAACTAAAAATAATCAAGTTTGCTAACTTAAAAAAGTCATACTTGCATCCTAAAATTTATCTACCGTCCAATTATGCTTCTCCCATTATTATAAAATAATCAAGGCTATTAAAGTTTATTATACGCTTAAATCATTTTTTATTTAAAAATTCAAAACATTATGTAATTATGAAAAATTCAATAAATTCCATATAATCAAAATTCCAGCCATTTGCAGTAAATTATATCAAATATTAATCAAAATTAATTTTTACATTAAAACTTTTTTTTTTTTTTAACTTTCAAAATTTGCTATTCATTTAGCCTCCTTTTAATTCTTATAATTTGTAGTCTACATTGAATACAGAAGTGTATTTTCTACTAAAATGAAGTTCTACGTAATCCTAGTTTAATGCACAAGTCCAAGTCAAAACTATGGTAATCGAAAATGCCTTTTTTGATGACCAAAACTTAACTAGTCAAATTAGTCTACCTAGACTTTTGGACTTTCATATGCGCATTTGGTTTCCTTTTACCTTTCAGACTTTCTTAGTGCAAGAAGCCTCTAACCTAGCCTTTGGTACCAAATTAAAGACATACCTTATACTACGAAAGCAACCTCAAAATTGACTGTATTCGTCACCGTACGATGAATTTCTAACAACTTAAAAATTCATTGTCTGTCACTATTAAATCCAAAAGTAAAATCAACGTAACTTACAATTTACCCAATTATTTAAGGGAAATATTTTCCATTAAAATCCTTGGATTGAAATTTTTTGTAAAAGTAAGTTTGCATGTCTGAAAGATCACTGGTCACGAACGGAACCTTAAGACTTTCGAGCTCTTCGATTATGCATACAACCAAAAACATTTTAAAAGCTTACCATTTGCTTTAACAATGCAAATACTCTAATTTTGCTTCACTTCTAAAATTCCAGACTTTTCTTCTTTCTCTTATTTTCCTTTTTGTAGTAAAGGTCAAAGGAAGAAGAGGTATATTAGGAATCCCCTTCTAAGATTTTATTTGCATCCATGCCCCTCTTGCTCAAGACTAATCTATTTTTAATATAAAATTACGTAATCAATTATTATAATGGTAATCTGTAACACATGCAAATACAAAAATAAATTGTGGATGTTACAAGACAGCGTGCATAGGAAGAACGGTTTGGTCCACAGTTTTTCAATTAATGAAAGTTCTGGCTATCATCTTTTCGTCAGTTGGCTTTAAAATATTGATTCCATGACAGAATCATAACAGTAAATTCAATCCATTTTGATTGTTCTTCGATGCGTGCAGTTATGAAATCCCCATACCAGTTCTGCACTATGAAGAAAATCCAAGACAATCCAACGTTTCATTTATTTTCGTTTGATTTTCTGTCTGAGGGCAAAACATGTTTTTAAACCTGGTTTGAATGATTTTAACTTTTTATTTACTTATAATGCCTTTAAATCTGATATTGCGTCTACAGTCTGCATACTATAAAGGATGCTCTGAAAGCAGACACATGTTTCCTGTAAGAAACAGCTTGGTGTGCTATTTAATTATGGATAGCTACCATTCACATGCATCCCAGTCTGATAAAAGATTAAACCCTTTTCTCTGACTTTACTATTGCAGCAGATTTGAGCAGCCAGACTAATTGCCTAAGCAATAACTATGATGTTTTTTTCTTCTTTTAGGTCCATGAGACATAATGGTTAGTTATAGTATTCGGATACGGAAGTAAGTATCGGATATGTACATCTATTTTATATGGGCATATTCAATCTCTCTAAGTTTCTCTATATTCGGAAGATCATATTTTAATATCTATATCTAATTATTTACTGAATATAAATACTTAAAAAGAAAATGAAACTCGAAATAACATAGACAGTCTAATTAAGTTTAGGCTGTTGCAACAGCAGAATCAATTTTCTAAAGTATCCGTGGCTATGTTACTTGAATTAGGCCTTGATAAAATTTGTTTGATTATTTATGAAGCTCAATGATTAATAGTAACTTCATAAATTAATTTATAAAAGGCTCGCCGCGAATTATAAAAGGATATTTTTTAATAAATTTGAAAGATAAAAAAATAAGAGGAGTAAAAATAATCTAATAAATAATAACTCCAATTATTATATAATATTTGAGATGAAATTGAAAGTTATTTGAATACGATCAATTAGATCCAATAATTTTGAGCACAATATACAACATAGAAAAACAATTAAAGCACAATAGAAAAAATAAGAATGATTAACGTATCAAAATTTATATAAATACATAATATCTTGAATACAATTATGATGAAAAAAATAACAGGACTACATATAACAAAAAATTGAAAGTTATTTAAATAATTTCAATTAGACTTGATAATTTCAAATAGACATGATTATATGACACAAACAAAAATAATTACAATGCGGCATGAATAATAGAATAAGTATAATATAAATTCACAAACATGTCTAAAATCTACACAAAATGAATTATAAATGTGTAATATCTTGATAAAATTATGACTCAAAAAAATAATATGAATGTGAAACAAATACACATCTTTGTTTTTTCCTTTCTTCATAAAACAGTGGTAACTGAATACCCTAATTATCCTTCAAATCGTAACTTATCAATAAGCTTAGTTATCTCTTAAGCCATGTCTCTTTAGCTTAAATCAAACAATCTCATTGGTTGGGATGATTTTTATATTTAGTTATAAATTATATAAGTGAATAGGATATAGGCTGTTGGCTACTATCTCTGTAGTTAAGAAAGTAGAGATCTTACGTGACCACACTTTATTCAGATTACTTCGCGTATTTAGATTTTATTCATATTTTTTATATTATAATTATTTAAAAATATTATATTTATATACATTTTAATATATTTATATATTTTTTATAATATGTTATATTTTTAATTATATTTTTATATTTATTTCATATCTAAAATTACAATATCTATTTACTTGTATGAACTTTTTAAAGGCACACCACAGTTCATACATGCTTTATAAGTAGGCCAAATGGTCAAACTTTCACTTTGATTTTTTGCGCATTATTTGTGTAACTGATTTTGGGTCTTAGATATGATCTAACCGAAGCTATCCAAAGCAATAAGCCAATGACGCAAGATATGGGCCTAAAGCCTAATTAGGTGCAACCGATATTTATTACTATTTTTATTTTTTTGATAATATATATTAATATATTTTTTATGGGTAATCCATAAATTAAGAAAATGATATAATAATCATTGGTTAGAACAGAATTAAATAAACTAATTTAACCATAAATACTTGCCCATGGAAGCAAGAAATCATAATTTCTATTGTTAATAATATAAAATAAGAGATTTTTAGAGATAAAAGAAAATCATAAAAATAATATTCTCTACTTGACTTTAACGATATTAAGAATTAATGTTGTTCTTAATTTAATAATATTGAAAACTAATTTTATCTCTAATTTAATAATTTTGAGAATGAATGTAATCTCAAAACTTTTCAAAACACGTTTAGAGGATGATTATTTTATATAATTTTTTTGTCCCTAAAACATTTAGGAATGATTTTCTATCTTTCGGAAATAATTATTAAACATCCTCAATTACTTTAAATTTTATAGTTTAATTAATTTTTTATTCTTCAATTTTTATTTATTTTTCATACTACCTTTTTATTTATTTTTAGAATTAAAAGATAATTAAAAATAGTTGCAAAAAAGACAAAGTCTTTTTTTTTTTTTTTGGTTTCTGAAAATTAAATTTTATTGCCATTAGATTGTGTTCCCATTTCAACCTTAAAATGAATAAATGAAAGAAATATATAATTACAGAACAAAGAAGAAACTCAACCAAGTAATTTTTGACACGACACGAAGTGGATAAAGTCTTTTTTTTTTTTTTTTTCTATTATATTAAACCAACTTGTCTTTATGATGTGTTGGAGAGGTAACATAATTTTACATTTGTTTAACTATTGTAATATTTAACTTTATTTATAATTTTGAAAAAAAAAAAAGAATCTAATTATACCTTGGACTTTTTTCATATGGATTTGATTTAAGTTTTCTATTTATATTTTGATTTCAAATTTGATATGATGGTTCATATCATTTACTAATAAATGATATTCTTTATATTTATATTTATATTTAAAAACTTTTAAAATTTTATTCTACTGCTTCATTCTACTCCTTAAAGAAAAAAAGAATTAGAATTTTTTTGAAATTGTATTTTAAGAAAATTAATAAACTAAACATTCATTTATGTCTAATTATCTGCTGGAAAGCAATGAAATTTTTGTTATTATGAGTTTGTATATGATGGGTCAAATTATATATGCAATTACTTCTTATACACAAAGAAAATTAGAAATTTAATCCTACAATATAATTCATATAAATTAAAATGTTTTTTTTTTACCAGATTTTTGAACCATAGATGACCGTTGCATGCAGAAACTCTCATGGTTTCCCTAATGTTGCCCCCAAAATTGGACTCAATAATTAGTTATGTGTTTATTGACGTCATTATAGCATGCACGATACTTTTATTTTTTTTTTAAAAAAAAATTATTAATATTCAACGTATAATCGAATATAAATATAATAATATAAATTTTTAAATATATAAAAATAAAATATATATTTATATATTATATTTATCACTAAATCCTAAAATAGTCCTGGACTTGTAAATTTGAATTACAGTTTTCATAATCAATCCGAGATGTTCTGCGTGTGGTTGACAATAGACATTCTATAATAAAAAAAATTTTAAATTATGATTATGGATGCACTTTTAATTTTTTAAATTAACAAAACACTGTAGAGAGAGTTTTTCCTCATTCTTTGCCTAACTCCAAAATCTACCGAAAACCTCAGCCAAACAATTTTCCCTTAATTGCAGTAGGGTAGATTTAGGTTTTTTTTTTTTTTTTTTTGGGGGGGGGGTATGTGAATTTATTTTAATTTTATTTACTGTAAGGAATTGAATTAAAAAAAAAAAAAGCCAAAAGGTCAGTGGTCGAAAACAAAACCACGTCTTTTCTTTTTAGCATTTAAAATTATTAAAAGAGTTAATAGGTAAATTTATAGATGAATATTAAAATTTATTATTATAATTTATTTTGATTAATATTTATTATTATATTTTTAAAATTAAAATAATTTTTTTTAAAATTAAAATAAATTTATCATTATAGTATTATATAATTAAATTTTATCATTAAATTTATTTTTTAATTAAATTTTGTTATTCAATTTTAATTTTAAAATATTTAAAAATAAAATTAATTTAAAAAATAAAAATATTAAAAAAATTAACATAAAATTTTATTTTATAAAAAAATTAAAGCTTAATTTTATTATCATCTTTTATTAGTTAATTGATAACTCTAATTATTAAAATACAATATTTGAAGGAAATTTTTTTTATTAAATTTTGTCATAAAATTATACAAAATTAAAATTAAGTGATAAAATTTAATAAAAAATTAAAATTTATTGATAAAATTTAATTAAAAAAGTAAAGTAAAAACATTCATAATTAAATTAAATTATAATAATAAATTTATATTTAATTTAAAAATATAATAACAAATATTAATAAAAATAAAATAAAATAATAAATTTTAATATTTACATATAATATGATAAATTTATTTTTTAATATTTTTAAAAAAATTGTCACGTCATTATTCTTCGCTATATTTAATGACACAAAAACATCACGCCAGCCGACCGACATTGATAAATCGATAAAACTGGTAGGGCAGGTCAAAGATGATGTTCCTTAAATTTAATATTTAATTAAAATAATATATTAAATGTCAGAAATTTTAACAGTTTTCAGTAAACACTTTTAACCAAATCTTAATGACATACTTAATTTCTATGAATTATTTTGTAGTACAGCAGTAACTAAATGAGTATAAATATTAATTACATAATAATTTGACCAATATTCAATAGTTTTTTTTACCATAATGTTATTTGCAATCTATATTTAATATAAGATAAAAAATAATTATAATATAATATAAATATATAAATATTTTAAAATTTATATAATATAATTTTAATATATTAATAATTTATATAAATATTTTAAATATAATTATAACGTAATATCAACGTATTAGTGTTCGGATCTAACCCTATGCAATGATAGATTTGAAGAACATATTATTTTCGTCCTCTATTCATCTGGACTAAAATTTGTTTTTCCTTGGAGGTTCACGTGAACAAATTTTCCTTTTCCACTAGCAATCCCATGTTCTCATTCCCACGGTCGGTCCCCCCCCCCCCATCCCCCACCACCGTCGTCATTTTCCTTCACACTGTGTGATTTTATACCATATATATATATATATATGTATATATATTCAACTCAGTGTTTTGATTTCCTAAACCGCCTCCCTTTCAAAGTCTGCCATCGTTTTTTTTATTGGGTATTTTTTCGGTCCCAAGTCGAACGAAGCTGGGGCGTAATTGGTGGCATTTTTTACCTTTAGTTGTGAGCAAATTTAATAATATTTGATATGATTATGTAAATATAATATGAATAAAATTAAAAAATATGATATGATATAAATATATATTTAAAATTTATTTAATATAAATTATAAAAATATTAAAATTAATATAAATGTAAAAAATTTAAATAAATAAAATAAATAAATATAATATAAAAATATAAATTACGAAATTTAATGGCAGGTGGCATTTTGTCCTTGCTCAAGCCCCGAGGTGGGTTTTTGTTTTTATTTGTTTATTTTCTTAAATATAATAGGATTGGTAAATGGTAACCTTATAGCACTCCACGAGGTCAGCCTACTTTCTACTACGGCTTGAGCCAAGAAAAAAGACTTTTTTGCCTTTTTTTTTTTCCCAGTTGTTCCATTTTTCCATAGAAATTTGAAGTCCTAAAAGGGGAAAAAAAAAAAAGTGAAAAGAAATTGTCTTCTTTCTTTTCTAGAACTTTGCAATCTTTGACACACCGTATCAAAAATAAATCTGTACAAATATATTGATAGGTTGTATTAAAAAATATTTAAATTTGAATAAATATAAAATATAATAAAAATATATTTAATTAAATAATATTATTATTTTGATAAAAATATTTATTTAGTTAAATCTCATTATATATATAAAATAAATTTTACAAAAAAATTTCAAATAATAAATTTAAAATAGATTTTTATCAATTCAAAAAATTTTTTTATTTAATCGTATATATCTAAATGGGAAAGCCACAAGCTCCAAATTTGACCGATTCAATTTTTTTAACAGTAATATTTTTTTGAATTGTAAGTTTATAGAATTAAATTGTAACATTTATAATCTTTTTTATATTTTAAATCAAAATCTCCTTTATAAAAAACTGACAAGAGGTTAGAGGCAAATGTTTATTTTCCACTTCCCCTGCTTTTGGCGAATGAAAAAAGCTTTGCTAAGCCTTCATTATAAGCTATATGCTTTAGGCATTGGCATATTCTAACAAAACATACGTGTGGTGGATGATGACAAAAAAAAAAAAAAAAACGAAGAGATGGAGAAAAGTAAATATTGCTTACAAAGTGAAAAGCCTGAAAGCCCCAGTGATGCAGTGCTTGCTCTTCACTTTTTGTTTACCTTTTTGGATGGTTTTAAATGCCAAAACATGTACTAATCACCATATTTCTGATCAGCCAATAAATTAACGTACCTCTTCAACTGCCATACATTATCAGACTTTTGCTTATAACGTAGCAAACATGTATGGGTTCGAATGCCACAAGTCAGGGTTGAGATTTGAGAATTGAAGGAACATATATAAATTTTTTTTGCTAATAAATTATTATTTTAATCTATTTTAATTTTAATTTTAAATGTTATATATAATAAAAATTACCTGATCTATTGTTAGCTGAATTTTTAGATTCTAAAAATAAAATAAAATAATATATATTTTTAAAATATATTAAAAGTTTTTTAAAAATAATTAAAGAAACAGAATAAAAATTTTAATATTACTTATAAAATTAAAAAAAAAATTTATCTATCAAAATATCAAATGCCAACTAAATGTAAAAGTTACATAAATCTTTGAAAAGAAGATTACAGTAGCCAAGAAAGATAGAAAAAATATCAGTTTTATTTTGGCATGGTGTGGTCAATTGGGTCAGTGAGGTTTGGCATTTACCATCTAGTATTGAGTTAAGGCAGAAAATTTTGATGTCTTTTGTACGGAAGAGCACTAACGAACAAGTGGAGATAACTTTTTGCCTGTTGTCAATGAAGTTAGTCAAACATATTGCAATCTGTTTTTGCCTCATTGGTTGCTAAAATCAAATAGGAGAGATCTTTAAGGGAGTACGCATTTTAGTTTTTTTTTTTTTTTAAATGAAAATTGGATGGGATTGTAGATTGAATGTTCACGTTTAGTTTATTTAAAATTTAAAATTATTTATTATTTAAATTAATATTTAATTAAAAAATTTATTAAATATTTAAATTTATTATTTATTACAGATAAAAAATTTAATATTCGAAGTAATAAAAAATAAATTAAATAATATTAAATATTTAATTTATTATTATTTATTGTCATCCTTAATCAGAATCTAAAAAAAAAACAAATGGGAAGAGCTTTCAAAGGAGTGGATAACACTCTTTATCATGAGAAAAGCATACTTTCAGAACAAATATTGAACCAAAAATAAAATGTTTAATAGTCTTTGCCAATTCATAGGTTGGCAAAAAATTTTCCAATAAAATTCCAAACCTTTCATTTCAGAAGAAACAATATGGTAATTAAGGTTGGTTATAATAACCTTGAAAAAATCAGACACGAACTTCTGAGGAAAACAGCGTTCCCTTTCTCATCCCAGATAAGCCATCTAATCGACAGCAGGCACCCAATAGCAATACGTCGCTCATATTTTATCAACAAAATTTGATAATTTTAAATTAAAAAATAATTTTTAATAAATATAATACCACATATTTAAAATATTTATGTTACACCTAATGTAATGCAATATCATTCAAAGATGTAACTATTAATATGAAATATCCAAGCTTTTATTTATTTATTTCAGACCTTTGAAGACTCTTTGTCCGATATGTATAAAAACAAATCTTTGATAACCCAAAAATATTGGCTTTTCAGTTCACTGCTATCTGCAACCTGACCCACCTTTGTAACAGTTAACAACTCCCCAAATCCAACGTGAACTGCCAACACCGCCTGCATTCTTAAGTCTGAAGGGCCCCATTTTCTGACTTTGCCGCGTGAAACAATTAATAATATAAAAAAAATAAAAAAAATTGAATTTTTTTTTACTTACGAAGGATGATAGAACTTCTCCGCTTAATAGATTTTACATCTATTCATTTCAAATGATTTTTTTTTTCTTCTTTTAAAAAGAAAGTGAGAAGCAAAGAAAGGGTAACAGTTTTTAACACTTACATAAGAGTTGGATAAAAGTGGATATGATAATTTTTTTATCTAGTTTTAATATTATATTTATTTGTAAATTTAATTTAATAATTTTTATTTAATTTATATTTATGAAGTATTTCATCATTAAATTTCATGTTGTTTTAATGAAATCGTACCAATTAAAATTAAAATTTATTAAAATTATTTAATTATTTATTTGATATAAAAATTAAAAGTAATTTAAATATTCAACTATTAATTTATAAAAATACTAATCATAAATAAAATTATAAAAGATGTAATCAGTTCTTCCTTAGCTTAAGAAAATAATAAAAAAATATACTAATTGTTTTTAAATGTAAAGCATAGGATAGAGTTATGCATCAAATATTATAATGACAAAAAGGTCACAACTGACAAACGAAGCCCTAAAATTAGACTTTCTCACTCTTTTTTTTTTTTCTTTTTTTTAAATAATATATAAATTCCTTTAAACTTAATTTTTCTGCTTTTATGATATAAAACTGTGTTTTCCACCAGAGAGGAGCAGAAAGCTCTTATCTTTCTATCAGTTAGATTCTCTTCTTCTATGTAATTCTGAACTATAGAATTCATCTACGGTCTTAAGTTTTCTTCAGAATCCCCCATATCTTAACCTTCTTTGATCTTTTACCTTTTTGCTCTCATTTCATTCTCCTTTAAAAGAAGCCTCTCAAAGTCCAATCTTTACAATCAATCTTTCATTAATTCCTGGTGGCAACTGTCACTAAGAACCCCACAATGGATGTAAGTTCTTTTTTCCCTTTTTTTTTTTAAAAAAAAACTTCTTTAAATCTTGAATCTCTTGTTTAAAGCTAATTCTTTTGTGGGATTTTGTTGTTTTTAGGATTATTGTAAGAGAAGTGGGCAGATACCAGCATTTGGAGACTGGGAATATGCAAATGATTTGCCCATAACTCAGTACTTTGAATGTGCTAGACAAGCTGGTTTGATCCGTTTCAGTTCTTCGTCGGGAGAATCTAATCCTTATGTTCCTGCTCATGACTTATATGCTGCTGATTTAAGGAAACATTCTCGTAATCTCGCTCCTCCTAGAAAGGTCAGTTTAATTAGCACTTCTTCACTTAAAAAAAATTTCTGGACTTGTAGTCAATGTTGATTTTGTTGCTGAGCTTATTAGTTAGTTAACTGACGTAATTTAGAAAATCCAAACTTGGAACATAGGAAAAGAATGAAACATTTCTGAATTTTCCATCTTTAAATCTGTCTTCAATCCCTTTTATGGGAGCTTTTTCTTGCAGATATAAGAAACATGGCAACATTATTGCTGACCTGAAATATTGTTTTCTTAACCGCATTTCCTGGATACTGTTCCAGAAACCTAGCTAGAAATCCTGCAGGTTTTTTATTTTTTTGGTTTTCAATATTCTAGAAGATTATATCTGTGAAAGAATGAAATTATTACTAATAATGTTGAATAATAATGGGGGTGACCGGTGGCTGGCAATTAGCAGGTGAGTGGGGTAAGGGAAAAGAGAGGAGGAAGAGGAGCGCATGTCAAGGAGCAAAAGAAGGCAGGGAGAGTTTGTGACGTGACGGAACCGGCAAGGAAATACCAGCATCAACAACCCCACAATCGTGTGCCCATTTCAAATAATAATAATAATGAGAGTGGTGGTAAACAACTCAAATGCGATGTCCCTCCTCCCAAGGGATTGCCTGTTCGACCTCCCAAGCCTGTTGATGAAGACCTCTATGAAATTCCCCCCGAGCTCCTCCACTCTTCCAAGCGAGTAAGTCCCCCCTCTCCATCTCATCATTTTTTTCCTTAATTTCTCAATGCGGCTTTTTTTTTTTTTTAAATTGTTTATTTTTAGTATGGATTATTAAATTAATACAACGTGAGAGTAAATAATAAATAGTTAAATAAATAAAATGTGAGAATACGTATTTTTTTAATACAATAAAAATCATAATTTTTTAAAAAAATTTAAATATTAGAATTTCGTCTTCATTCTTATTGAATGTGATTCTTTAGGAAACTATATATGATACAACTAAAACAAAATTTACATGGGGAAGTGTGACCAGTAAATTATGAAACTCTAGTTGTAGGTTTTCTTAGTTGTCAATTAAATTCAATAATAAAATAGAAATATTTTCATTGGCATCACATGATAAAGATGAAAATTTTATCCCATCAAATTCAAAGGTTACCACTGAATCATTGGCTCTTGGGTTCTGTCCATGGACCTGTCATGAGCCATGGTGGGGCACATTAATTTCTTTGTCAACACAAGTCTTTTCCACTTTGAATAAATTAATCATAATTAAATACTTCTGGGTTTTTTTTTTTAATTATTTAAAAAATAATTTTTAAATTGAGGTCTAGAACTTTGGGCTGGCGAGATTGGAAATGAAATTTGTTTGAGCCCCATAAAACCTTGGGCCTACGTGATAGTAGATGAGAGCCTTTCCATCTCTGAGAATTTGTTTTAACATATTTGGGGCTTGGGTTATGAATTGGGTAACTTTGTTCAATTAATATTAAATTTGTTCAATTAATATTAAATTAAATTTGAGTATAAATTTTTTAAATTTAATTTGATTTGATTTAAATTATTAATTAAATAATAAAAATAATTTTATTTAAATTTAATTATAAATATTAATATAAAATTTTATATTTTAATATTATTTTAAATAGTAAAATTTAGTAAAATAAATAAATAATTTTTTGAGCTTCGGTTTGACCTATCAATAACTCAATTTTCTAACATGTTTACTTTGTTGTTGAATTTAGAAGAAAATGCCAAGGTTTTTTTCATGCCTGGTTCCAACTTGTGCAACATGAAGTTCTGACTTTAAGCTTAAAAGGAAGGAATTTGCAGGATCCCGAGAGGAAATTTAATGTTTAATATAGAAAACGATGAAGTTAGTTTAGCGATATATTTCCCCCTTTTTTTTTTTTTTTTTAAAGTTTCATCAAATTAAAATGTTTTGACTAAACAAAAGCTTGTAGTGTGAAAGGTTAGTCCTTTGTCTCTCAAAGCAAAATTAATTTGCTTACTCTCTTATATGTTGTAGAATTATGGTACCACTGGATCATGTAAGAAGGTTTGCACATTAATTTGAAGATGATGAGCTGAAATGTTTTAACAAATTTTTTATTTGCGTACCAATCACATATTAGAAAAATAAAATTAATCTTTAACAAATCATTGCATCTGAATTCGATATGATTTTGGGTTATAAGTTACGAACATTGGAATATCGTAGAAAACGACCAATGTCCTAAATTCTCAATTGGTAGATGCACTGAGAGTAAAAAAAATAATTATTAAAATGTACCTTTTCTTATTAAAAATAAAAAAAAAATCTTGAAAAATAAAAAATCTTGAGTTCTTCAAATTGAAAATAATAATAATAAAAAAAATAGAAGGCAGTCGAAGGAGGGATTCGGAAGGGAAAAAGAGCAGAGGGAGGGGAGGAGAAGGACTGATCAGCTGTGATATATATATATTTTTGTATATTCGACTTTATTTTCTCATTTACAAAGCTCTCATTGATTGAAATTATGTTCATTAAAAATGAACCAAACAAACTACATAAAAAATAGTCAAAATATATATTAAAATATCAAATAATTATTTAAAAAAAGGGTATAGTTAAGAGTTTAAAAAATTTATATATCGAATACATAAAAAAAGGTATTCAAAATTTTTGTTTTGATAAATAAAACATTTGGTGATTAAATGAAAAGTTTGAAACACTTAATTTCAAAATAAAAATAATAGAAAGTTGAGGAATAGGATTAATTACAAATTAAAAGAAAAATTTAATCTAATAAATGATCATTTTAAAATTATTAGGGGGCCCAGTGAAGGTTTTATGAGGAAAAATTTACATGTTAAAGTTTTAGTAATTGACTTATTAACATCATTCGTGGTTTTGGGACGAAATGCCCATTTCAGAAAGTTTAGGGTAATAGAAATAACGATCGAAGGTAAACCAATTTACTTATGGATCAAAGTTTCAACTATGGCTTCTTCATCTTACGCACCATTAGGTACGCTTTCTAAGCATAAAAAATGTATATTTAAAATCTTAAAGTATTAAATCTAATTGTGAGTATGCTATTAATATTTTTGTCATATTTTAAAAACAAATTGTGACATGTATTTTGTATATATAGCAACAATATTGCAAAAAATTCACTAACTCAAATGCAAGAATCTTAAGCATGAAATTCAAGAAATAAAAAGGAAAAAGCTGCGTATAAAAACAAAGTAATAATGAGCATTCTAATATATATATATATATATATATATATATATATATGTACACATTATACACAATACACACATATACGTGGAAAAAAACCTTCGAAACCCAAGAACGACTAAGGTCAAAGCAACGATATTTAAAAACCAACTTGTTCAAGTCAAGCACATAAGAAAGAATCACTCTTAAAATCAATTTTGTCGGTTCAAGTTCTTAATCATCCATTCTTTTAAAGATTTCAGAATTTTTTAAAGCTTCCTCAACGACTCTGAACCTCACAGCTTTCATCTTCAAGAATTGTTGTGATGAGTCCCTTCAGCTTTCTTTCTAGCTCAACTCTACTGTTCTCCCCATCTTCGTTGTAGAAATATTAAGAGCCAAGAAAAATGATAGAAGAAAATTCTGTTTGGAGGAGAGAAAATCAAAGCAAATAAAAAAAAAAACTGAATTTTATTCTTAAAATATAAAAAATTAAAACCTGTGAAAAATACTAGGATTTTATAACAATTTTAATAGGAAATACTGAGATTTTATTACAGTTTTATTTAGGTGGGTTGCTCTGTTTTTTATAAACCAATTAGTTTTTTGCCACGTAAACAATTATGACAATGAGTATAAATGGAGTGAGTTTTGGGTGATTACATTCTCAAATCTTAATTGTAGCAATTCACATTTATATAACTGTTGATATTAAAAAGAATTTTTTTTAATATGTTGGTAATAAAGTTTTTGTAACTTTAAGAGCAGTGTTAAAAGATTATCATGATTTTTTTTATATTAATTTTTTTTAACTTTTTAAATATATTCTATAAAATATATAAATCAATTTACCAATTCGGCTAGTAGAGTTTTCGATTGATGAGATCATTTTTCTATTAAGAATGTGTTTTAATGATGTGGTACATTAAAGTCTACATGCTCTATAAAGATTGTGCCGTGTTAATTAGGAGTAATCATGATATATTGCGTTTAAATAACATTATTTTATTCATTTATCATTTTTTAATACTCGTGAATAGAAATGTTTATAAAGCAGATAATTATTCGAAAGTTATTTTTTTATTAATATTTATAAATAAATTTAAATAAAATATTTTTTAATTTTTTACAAAAATAAACCGAATTAATTTGATCTAAATTATAAAAATATTTGCATAGATCTGAGCTGAGCCAATTGAAGGTTGCCTGAGTTTTGAGTAGGTTTGCTTGTGAATCTCACTTGTAATATATAACTAGAATTAAGGTCCCACTTCGTTAGGGGTTTTTCTTTCCCACATTTTGCTGGAACTGAATGAGGCCAATAGGGAAGGGGAAAACATCTCCCGAATAAAGGAGTTTCAATATGAGGCGATTATCGGGGTTGGAGGTAATGAAACCAACATAGAGTGTGCCTTCCACGACTACAAGCACAAGCATCTCCGTGGCGCGAGGATGAGTTTAGGGTGGGTTAAGCCCTCCATAGGGTGCATAGTCAATACGAACCAATGATACGCCAAGAGGGTTAGTCCCAGATATTTGCTCAACATTTAGTGGAGTCACAACCGATCCAACAGGATTTGATGTGTCTCTTGGGATGTTAAGCACCGAGAAGAAGAAATCATCTGCTGTAGAAAGCTTAGGGTCCTTGCAGAACTTTCCATTGACAAATACTGCAATAAAAAAAAACTGTTGGTTATTTCAAGCAAGAATAGTAATTAGTATTATAAGTTTATACATTAATTCGAACATCACCGAAAAAGAGAGTATACTTCCACTCTTTGTCTAAGAAACCTAGGCAAATTGGTTCCTTTACCTTGTCACTTCAGGTTGCAAGCAATTTTGTATTTGCTCAGTTTATTTTATGCACTCTTTTATGATTTAGATCTTTATTTTCTTTTGTTTTATGGTTGAAACTTATTAAAATTTCAAATAGAAAGCATGCATCTGTATAAGGTGGCAAATCCTTTGGCTACTGCAGAAATTCATGAAGTCTCTATCTTGTGCAATAATTGAAGATTTTACAGGTTTGTTTACGGTATTTTATAGCCTCAAAACTACCCTTGCCAAATTCCTCACGCAAGATTGTTGTTGTCATTGTCGTCTATGTCATCATTAATGTTTGAGATGGTTTTAATGCATATTCTTGTTGTCTTTCATCTGTATACATGCTGTATGCAAGGGATGCCTTCTTGATATCAATTTACTTAACAGCTCATATTCTTACTTGTATATGGCAAGGGATGACTTTTGGCGACAAGTTTGGTTGGCCCTACTCTTACTGCGGATTTTGCTAAAGGGTGTGGAATTTGTCAAGGAAATTGAATACAAAGTTATAAAAACCTAAGCTTACCTTCTTTTTTCGGCCTTTTCCCCCCCAAACATACGAGAAATTATTTGTATCAGTATTTTTTGATTAGGCTTTAATAAATAATAAAAAGATACTTTTTTTTGTTAATTCTTGTGCCCATTTTCTGTTTCATTGTTTTTAATCAAAGCATCTCAAGCTCTCAAGAAGATATTTTGTCTGTAATAAGTCTTCCTTGGTTGGGGAAGATTCAGATAAACTATCATTCTCACTAGTTGGCTCTCAAAGCACCCAACAGCTTTAAATGCCATCCATCCAGCTTTGAATTGAACCTTTAGTTATCAAAGTTGGCTGCATTAAACACCATGATCATAACAGGAAAATATTGGATCATATTTTAAAATGAAACAGCTAAGCCTATGGTGGACTCTATTACTATGAATTGCTAACTAATTGTCTAAAATGCCTAAACCACCTATAATTTCTAAATTAAAGACTCATAATCTTTGACCTAGTTGTCAAATCACTTTGAATTTGTTTTCAAATCAAGAAGGGTTAAAATTCCAGTAAGAATTCTAAGTTCTTAAGAAAGTTTGAAAACCTCAATATCAAACTACCAACTCCATTTTTTATTATGTTTCAGTTTAATGAATGATGCTAGCTTTATTTTTTTATCCAACAACCTTATTCTTAATCCTTTTTAAAATTATTTAACCATTCTTTTTTTTTTAATTAAATTTGAGAGGGAAAAATATAGTAATCCATCAATTCAATCAAACTTTATTTGTAAAATGATTCAAATGTAATGATTTCATTATTATACCCAAAATTCAACAAGTTTCTCTCTCCAATAAAAGCTTGTGATAGAAGTAATCCTAACACAATCTAGAGCCCCAATTTCAATCACCTAATATATTAGCTTGTTACCTTTTTTGATTGATGTTAATGATTTTCAACTCAATTCCCCCCTACAAGTCTCATACTTTTTTTTTTCATTCCATTTTTGTCTAATAATTTAACCATTTTAAGAAAAGATGAGACTATCAAGTAATCAAAATAATGTAAAATAGAATTTGGTTGATAAATGTTTGCTAAATTGGTGATAAAATTAATTTAATTTAAGTAAGCTTTTTATACAAGAAATTGTAAAGTAAAATGGATAAGAGAAAAAAATGGGGGAACAAAAAGATTTATGCACTTAACATTCTAATGCTATCATAATCAGTTTTCATAATTATCTTAATCTCTACCTATTAAACATTTGGCCAATTACTATTTACTCATTAACTAAACCTTTGAGGCATGATTTGGGTTCTCATGCTCTTTGTCTTCTTTTATTTATTTAGTATTTTTTTCATGCATATTAAAATTTAAACTTGATAAACTTAGTTCATATAAATTAAGTTCAATTTTAATAAATTTGAAATTTAAATTTTAATATTAATAATATTTTATTTTACGATATTTTTTATAAAAAAAATTATTTATTATTTTGAACATTCAAACAAAATTATTTCGGATGAAAATAAAATAAAATAAAAACAAAACAAAAGAAGTTTGAGAGTTGCATTGACAGAAAAAAAGATAATTGCATGGCAACAAAATTATTGGTCAGTCAAATGCTAGCCAATCAATGTTTACTGTGACCTAAAATTCTTAATTACCTAGGGACTAAATCATCCCACTTTAGTTGAAAGCACCAGCGGAAAGTTGATAGTTGAAAGTATATGTAGCACCGAAAATTGCCTTTCCTCATGAAATGCTCTTTCCTTTCAATCAAAAAAAGGAACAATAAGAAGATTTACTCCAAATTTCAATCTATTCTTTGATTTCTTTGCATTGGAATCCTTTTTCTTTCCAGGAAGCAAGAACCCTTTTTTTTTTTTTTTCCTTTTTGGTTTCAATCAGCCAAAACAGAGGAAAGTGCAGAGCAAACTAGAAAAAAAAAAAAAACAAATAAGAAAATCCATTGAATCAACTCGATTTTCATTATTTTCTTTTACATTCTCTCCCTATACAATCCAACTACGTTTCTCTTCATTGGGTATTAAAATCTTTCTCCTTTCTATTTCCAAAGAAGTTTTTTTTTTCTTCAATGGCTGAAAAAGGGGAGTCATCAGCAACAGGGGAAGAAACAGAGTTAAAGAAAGAATTGCAGAGGGTGGTAAAAGTGATTCTTGAAGGAGATGACTATGGATTAGAGATAATCACTGAAGCTATAAGAATCGTGTCTTCTTTAACAGAATTGAAGCTGAAGAAATCTGTTGGTCTTGGAACGGATGGTGTAGTTTTGCCTGAGACATTCAAGTGCCCTCTTTCGGGTGAAATCATGGGTGATCCTGTTGTCTTGGGTTCAGGCCAGGTTGGACTTTAAAGCTTGAAATCTTTTTACTTTGTTTCTTGTCCATCAGGAATTCATTCTTTATGGTTTTTAATTTTCTGTCGATCATTTTATTCTTTTCTTGAACGGTATCTAAGCAATGAAAGATTCAAAATTATCGTTGCTGTACAAAAATATGCATAAAATTTACTGAGAAATTTTAAAAATTCTTTGCTTTATTGAAGAATTCTTTATAGATAATAAATTGCATTACGCATGTGTTTCAGTTCCAGGCTTGGGGAAAAACTGGCGAAGGTTCCATGTTGATCACAAATTGAATCTTACAATAGAGTTATGGCCGAATTTTGTTGTAATGAAACTACATTGTTTGAACTTGACCATGCCAATGTCTTTTCTGTCTGAATATGTGCTTTTCTTTCTCGTTTTTTGACCTTGAGTTATTTGAAAGAAATCCCAGACCAAGTTTGCAAACCTGATAGGTTGAAACTTCAAGATTTTTCAAATATTAAGTTGGCTTTGGTTTGTTTAAGTTGGAAATTAATCTGGTGTGTCGCTGATATCTATGATTCTAACGAGGTTTAACTTCTCTAAAGAAAGCAGTTTCTTATCTGGTTAGATATCAATATGTAGATATCAGTAGTCTGAGGCTTAATAAATTGCAAGGTCTTTTAACTTCTTTCGAAGTGATTGTCATATTTGGTCTTGGCTTATTTTCGTCTCAATCATCAGCATTGACTGTATGCTATCGATTTTCAGACTTATGATGGGCCACACATCCAGAAGTGGTTGGATGAAGGTAACTCAACATGCCCTCGCTCCAAACAAGTGCTCTCCTTCTCTCTCCTGACCCCTAACTGCTTGGTGCGGGAATTGATTTCGCGCTGGTGCGAAGAACATGGCATTTCATTACCAAAGGTTTATCAGGATATTGATGGAGAAACGATGACTGAGGTGGACCGACATTACTTCAATTCGTTGCTTGATAAGATGTCGTCTTCCATTTCTGATCAGAAAGAAGCTGCTAAAGAGCTTCGGAGACTAACAAAGACAACACCAGCATATCGGGCAATCTTTTGTGAGTTTACGGATGCCATCTCTAGATTGATCAGTCCGCTATCGGGAACCAAGGTTGAGTCAGATCCCGAACTCCAGGAGGATTTGATCACAACAGTTCTAAACATTTCAACTCATGGCAGCAATAAGGAACGAGTAGCAAAACATCCTGATGTCATCCCTCTGCTTACTGAATTTATGAAGCTCGGAACCATCGAAACAAGAAGAAATGCTGCAGCTGCTCTCTACACATTATCGTCACGAGATTCAAACAAGGTCGTCATTGGAAATTCTTGTGCTCCTGCACCTCTACTCGAACTCTTACGCGTAGGGCATCCATTGGCAATGAAGGAGGCAGCCTCAGCGATATTCAACCTTTGTTTTATTACAGATAATAGAGTGAAGTTCACTGAAATAGGGGCAGTAAAGGTAATCCTGCAGAAGATCAAGGATTGTATACTTGTTGATGAGCTGATGGGCACTCTTTATCTTCTATCTACGTATCATGGAGCTATTGATGAACTTGTGGATCTTGATACACTGCACGTCTTGCTTCAGATCATAAGAGATAGCAGTTCCGAAGGTACTAAAGAGAATTGTGTCGCGATCCTGTACAACATTTGTTCGAACGATATGGTTGTGCTGATGGTGATCAGGGCAGAAGAAATTCAAAAGCATACGCTAGCTAAACTTGCAGATACAGGGACTACGAGGGCAAGAAGGAAGGCCATTGCCATCATTAGCAAAATAGATAAAGCTTTTTCAGATAAAAAATCTTGAGGAAATAAATCCAAAGGGACGTCATTTTTTTTTTTCAAGTTCAGTTACCTTTGTAAAGATAATGCATGTCTGTACAAATTTTCATACACTCATATCAGGCAAGTTTTGGGTCCAAATGAGGCTCATAGATGAAAAAACGGCAAAGGAAATTATATCATCAGTGGAAGCCGTACATTTGGGATTATCTGCTTCTTTCTGAATTCTTTTCCCCT
Source organism: Adansonia grandidieri (assembly GCA_038382065.1). Lineage (NCBI taxonomy): Eukaryota > Viridiplantae > Streptophyta > Magnoliopsida > Malvales > Malvaceae > Adansonia > Adansonia grandidieri. Next base: position 6,681,560 of record JBBYHK010000005.1, read on the forward strand.
TTCATTTCTTCACGTAAACGACTTTATATCAGCAATATAGCCTGCTTTGAGTTCTGATATTGAAGTGATACTTTCTTTAATTATTACAATCTCTGGTATCATCGCCGATGGAAGAAAGGGAACAGGCAGAACGCTGTGAATGAGTCTAATTCAGGCTAGTTGCTGAATTTGTAGGGTCTTCATTGTTCCTCTGAGCAACTTTTATGAGTGTTGGCAGTCGACACCTAATTACTGAATGTTAGTATGTTTAAACATACACTCCCAGCCTCCTAAAGGGCAAGAAGGGTGTGCCCCAACTACCCCGGGGTGGTTGAGGTGTGCCCCAGTTGCCTCGAGAGAGCGCACCCCGCATGCCTGGTGTGGTACGTACCTTGGTCACCCTCGGATGGGTGATAAAAAAGTGCTCTTATTTCAGACACAGGTATGTCTGTTGCTGGCCAAGCTAGAAAATCTTTAAACTCTTTAGGGGTGTGATATCTGAGCATTAGGGTGGGGGCGTTGGGTGCACCCGCAGGGGGCCTGCCGGGCACCTAGGGTAGGGCCTCAACTCCACCCCTCCCCACACTTGTCGGGGCTCCCCCCATCGCTAGTCGAGTTCTCTGCGATGCTCCGGCAACGATGCCGATGATCACGAATCCTGCACCAGCAGCACATGCGGAGGCCCACGCGGTGCAATGAGTCCTTCCTTGCAACCAAAACCCAAACACTTTAATTTCTCATAACGTGCCGACACAGTCCTAAAAGCAACATTCGCTAATCCCTAGTCGGCATTATTTATGGTTGAGACTAGGACGGTATCTGATCATCTTCGAACCTCCAACTTTTGATCTTGATTAATGAAAACATCTTTAGCAAATGCTTTCGAAGTTGTTCGTCTTTCATAAATCCAAGAATTTCACCTCTGACTATGAACTACGAATGCCCTTGACTGTCCCTGTTAATTATTAGTTCCATCCCGAAGGCCAACACAATAGGACTGAAATCCTTTGGTGTTATTACATGCTAATGTATACAAGCGTAGGCCTGCTTTGAGCACTCTAATTTTTTCAAACTAACAATGTCGGAGGAACGATCCGGCCAATTAAGGCCAAGAGCGCATTGCTGGCAGTAGGGACGAGCCTACTGGTGCTCACCGTGAGGTGGATTGGCCAACCCACCCCTAGGTCCAACTACAAGTTTTTTAACTACAACAATTTAACTATATGCTATTGGAGCTAGAATTACCGCGGCGGCTGGCATTAGACTTGCCCTCTAAGGGATCCTCGTTAAAGGATTTAGATTGTACTCATTCTAATTACCAGACTCATAGAGCCCGATATTGTTATTTATTGTCACTACCTCCTCGTGTTAGGGTTGGATAATTTGCGTGCCTTTTGCCTTCCTTGGATGTGAAAGCTATTTCTTAGGCTTCATCTCCAAAATCAAACCCTAATTCTCTATCACCTGTCACTATCATATTAGGCTATTATCCTACCATCGAAAGTTGATAAGGTAAATATTTGAATGATGCGTCGCCGGCACGAAGGCCGTGGGACGTGTAACATACTTTTTGCATGTCTTTTAAATTAACTTAGTATGGTTTCAAAGAAAATGCTGCAGGTGAATATCATCCAAAGAATCCATTTGCTAAATCTAATTAACTTATACGAATCTGATAGATTAGAAAAATGCCAACCACTGACTGTAACAAAGACATGTTCAGTTCATAAACACAGCTAAGAAGCAATTTTATAAACTAAACATGAACGTGTCGTTCAGTGGTCGGGTCGGTAGGTTGAAAGCATGGATCATGGATCAAGCTGTGACTCAAAACAGCACTAGCAGATGGCCGAAGTTGTCAATTTAATGTGAATAGGGTTGTTTTGGAGCGTCATCCATGCATTATCTAAGGAAATATTTTTTGAGTTTGATTTGTTAAAATGGTCCTGAAAAAGGGGTGGGAGCTGTTGTTTTGAATTTGACAAGCAATACTAAAAGGATGGTCCTAAGTTTCCAAGATTATGTAATGGTTTTTGATCTTTATTCCTTGCTTGAAAAACGCTTTTTCTTCTTATATTGAAAGCCCAAACTTAATGGATATTCCTCTTTATAAACACATTGCCGGTGAAGCTTTCAGATGCATTATTTATGCCCTCTAAATGGACCTTATAAAGTACGATATAAAAGATTTCCGATCAAAATATTATTAATTTTTAAATTAATTATTAAAATAATATTGTTTTGAAATATATTATTAAATATTATTATTGTTTTCACATGAGAAATCATTGAATTGATTGACCTATCAGTATAGGATTTGCTGAGCTAGCAAATTTTATTGCATTCCCTATCAACTATTGTTATTATAATTAATGATTTTTTTTAATAATATTATTAAAATTATTATTATGTTGGTATTTTTAATTATATTATTATGTTAGTATTTTTTTAAATTAATAAAAGATAATATTATTATAAATATAATAATAGTTTTTATTATTATAATGTAAACTTTACATTAATGCATGGATGGAGAAATTAAGATTTCGATTGGTTGATATTTCTGCTATTTTGTTTATCAAAAAGTGCCTAGATATTTGTTAAAAGATTGTTTTTCTCTAGTTTATACTTTATAGAATATAGAGATTTTGAAGTTTTCGACATTTGAATTCTGATTAAGCTAATGGATTAGATAATCCATGTCCTATGTTTTGAATATGGGTTAGTTGTCACATTTTAAAGAGTTCATTATTGAAATTGTCAAATTCTTTCTATCTTCGAAGTTGCAAGAAATTGAATTTATATCGTATAAATTAAGAGTCTAATATTTTATTAATAGATCAAATATAGCTAATTCTTATAATTTATGTATTGTTTATTAAAATAATATTTTGAAAACTTCTTACGTAAGATTTACTTATCAAGTACTTATATTTTAATATCTTTTTATTTTTTTAAAAAAATAATTTTTACATCTAATCAATCACTTTCACAAAATTAATATGACAACTATAATTTTTCTTTTTCATTTTGACAATCTTAACGGATGTCTCATTAACCTTTTCCTTTTATGTATTTAATATATACATCTTAACTATACTTTTCTCTTTTTTTTTTTTAACAAAATAAATACCTTGATTTTGTAATATATATTCTGAATATTGTTTTTATGTAGTTTGTTTGTTTCACAGGACAAATACAACAAACCCAAAAGACAGCCAAAAGTTGTCTTCAAATCATTATATGAAATGAATAAATTAATTAAATTTCACACTGCGAAGATGATTGCATAAATAAGAAGACAAAAACAATACTGCAAAATGTGTTTTTTAGTTAATCTAATCGAACCACCAAGAAAAAAATTTATAAAAGCAGAGCAATGAATATTATTGTTGACAAATTAAAGGGGCATTAAGAACCCCACTAGCTCGATCACAGTCTCCGTATAAGTTTTATTACTAAAAATTAGAATTTTAAATAACTGTTATGTTACAGTAATCAATATTCACCTTAAGAATATGAATGATTAGCGTTTATAACAATTAAATTTATGATGGTAAATTGTATGTATGTAAATTTAATTTATAATTTGTATATAATTTTCTTTTATAAATAAAGGATAATAAAAAAATCATAAACTATTTTAAAATTATTAATAAATTTTATAATTATAGTTATTATATTTTGCTGTAAGAGCAAGTTATGGTATAATGAAAAAAAAAATCAAAATTACGATAATCATAGTAGCATTAATTAGATTTATAATCACGATAAACACTATCAATAAAAAAATGCACCCTCGTCCGTAATTCAAATCCCCGCTATAAGTTGAGGTTGAATCATCTGGATATATAGACCAGTAATGATTATGAAAATTCAGGTGCTCATAAAAATAATATTTTGACCTGGTTTAGTTTTATATGGAATTGGATGGCATAAACCTTTGATTTTCAACTTATACGGCAAGGCTTTGTTGCAGAGAACTTTGTAAGAAATGACTGATATTAACTGATGAAAATGCAATACAAATATCATTCACAGTTATGAGATTTGGCTTGACAGTTAGTATTTGACGGTTAGACATTTCAATTGAAATTGAAAACATCCCCAACGACAAGTTATGGGGTCATCAAAACTCTGAGATGGTGCAAAATTTAATTCGATTTCAAGCCAGTAGTAAAGAAGGGTCACCAGGGAATTGCTGTAAGTTTAGGAAGGGATTGAGGGTGAATAATAATTCCCTTTAATTTGCAAAATAAATAACCATTAAAGAGTTGGTTGGTCTACAGTTGCTATACTTTAAAGAAGGATATAAATTATAATGTATAAAGCAAATTTAAATAGTTGCTACAGATGCATTTTTTTTATAGCATCATATTTATTACAATTACTGATATAAATACTATCACCATCTATTGCGGTAAATATGTTAGTGAAAAAAGCCAGAAACTGCTAGTGAAAGTTCCCTGCCTATAAAAGGACTTGTTCACAGGATTGTTTTCAACCCATATCAAGGTAACGACAACGCTTGGAAGAAATCAAGGCGTGGGAACCAAGAGTCTTGAGACAATGAAATGTGTTTGTTTCCTTCTAGCTTTCAACCTATGGGTTTTGGCCTCCTCGTTTGCCTCTGCTTATGACCCTAGCCCCCTCCAGGACTTCTGCGTAGCCATCAATGATACCAAGAATGGAGGTCAGTCTCTTTGTCAAACACTCCTCTCCATTTTTCTTTTTGGGTACTTTCACAATGCATGCTTTCGACGACTAACATTTCTTTCGTTGCAGTGTTTGTGAATGGGAAGTTCTGCAAGGACCCAAAGCTTGTTACTGCAAACGACTTCTTCTTTTCAGGGCTAAATATCCCAGAGAACACATCAAATTCTGTTGGTTCAGTGGTAACTCCTGTAAATGTTGACCAAATACCAGGATTAAACACGCTTGGCATATCTTTAGTTCGTATTGATTATGCACCAAACGGTGGGTTAAACCCACCCCACAGCCACCCTCGTGGCACCGAGATCCTTGTGGTCCTAAAAGGAGTACTCTACGTTGGCTTTGTTACATCCAATCCGAATAATCGCCTCATCTCTAAAACCCTTTACCCTGGAGATGTTTTCGTCTTCCCCATTGGCCTCATTCACTTCCAGCAGAATATTGGACAGACCAATGCTGTTGCTTTTGCTGGTTTGAGCAGCCAAAACCCAGGCGTGATTACCATAGCGAATGCCGTTTTCGGATCAAATCCACCCATTAACCCTGATGTTCTTACCAGGGCCTTTCTTCTGAGTAAGAAAATTGTGAAATACCTACAGTCAAGGTTTTGATCGAGATAACATGTCTGGAACTTTTTCGCAGCAAACATGAAACGGATTTGCTTCATTGCACTGTAATAAATTATTTATCGCTATTCAATCTTCTTTGAATCCTAACAATTTGTGTATTGTCATTTTTAGCACGTGATAATCATGCTAAAACTTTAAAATATTTTATATCTACGTAAATTTTGATATGCTGGTGATTTGTATTATATAAATTTTAAAATATATATTAATATTATATTATTATTATTTTTTATATTATATTCATATAATCGTATTTTTAAATTCACAAAATTTTTAGTCTCCCCTCGGAAGTGAAAATACCAGGTCGAAGACTAAAGATGCAATTTTTTTTCATGAACCTAAAGATATTAATGAATTTAATACATTTATATATATATATATATATATATATATATAATACAAACAACTATAATGCAGTATCTTCAAAATTAGTTCATAGTAATAATTCCAGCTGAAAAAAAACACTTGTGGTGATAGGAAAGGAAACTTGGGTCGGGTAGGCATTGAAAAGACTTGAAAGCTTTCCTAACAGCTTTATTAATGCAAACAAAGGTACAACAGTAAGAGTTTTGGAATGAATAAGAAGCTACTTACCTTGGTCAATAATTTAATTTGGAGATTCAGTATTGGTATATTAGGAGGTATTTTTGGTAGGACGAAAAATGATCATTTTTTAAGAAATTTAAGTGGTGGGATATGATTCTTATGTTTGATATGCTTAAAATTATTTATTTTTCTTAATAGTGCAATATTCTTTTGAAAATTAATTTCTTATAACAATAAGAATCCGATCTCCATTAAAAGAGATGGAAGAGTAATTTTCTCAAAAGTTAAAACAAAATTTTAAGACACAATTACCCTTATTTCTATTTAAAATACTATAGCTAATTTTTTTTAGTATTCATTATGTTTAATAACTGCAAAATATTTATAATTTAATTAATTTTAAAATTATTTTAATTACTATCAAATTAAATTTAATTAAATTACATTCTAATTCAAATATATGTTAAATATCTTAAACTAATTTTTAATTTAATCATAAATTAATTTAAAGATAAATATACTATGTTATTTTTATTTAAAATAAATTAATTATTATTTTAAAATAAATAGATTAAATGACATATTTGTTAATAATAAATTAATATTTGTTAATAATAAATATTATTGAAAAAAGTTAAAAAAATGAAACTCGCATTTTATTTGTGAAGGTTAATTTTGAAAATTATCAACATATACTTAATAAAATTTTAATGAAGCAAATAAGTTAATATAACTTTCCGAAGATTTTGATCAAAATTATATATATATATATATATATATATATGTGAATGTTACTTTTCTAGCAATCTTATCGCTAGAAATTACATTTTTAAGAATCGTAATTCTAATAACAGGGAAGTACCAACTGCCATCTAATAGTATTTTTCTTTAGAGGATGTTAACTTTCTCTCATGATCAAGTTACTGATATTGCAACTTGAAAGCTCGATAGTTTGATTTAAAATGAAAATAAATAGAAATCCGGTTGACTGTTAAAAGAATGTAAAATTGCTTGTAGCATTGCTTGCGATCAGGCGAAACATGAATGAAGCATCGAATCTACATTTATGATCGTGGGGGCAACTGCCCCCGCAAAGTTTTACAAACTTTTAATTGAATATATTATTTTTATTAAATTGCCCTCGTAAAGTAATTGCCTTCTCAAATTTAAAATGAGTATAAATAAAATATTTTATGTTTGTAAATTGTTCAAGTTTAATTAAAAAAATTTGAATTCAATTCAAGTATTATTAAGTTAAGTTTGATTCATTGATTGAATCGAATTTAAATATTTTAATACTTTATTTAAAGAATTCATGAACTTAATAAAACTTTTTATTTATAATATATATTTATAATATTAATTTAATTTTAAAGTTAATATTAATTGAGCATATTGTATATTCATTGATATACGTTCTTTTGAAGTTATCTTTTATCTCATTAAAAGTAACCGTAATAATTGAAAGAACTTTTTTTTGCTGTAAATGTAATAAAGAATCGATTGCGTTATCGTATATATGATTGGATGAATGATTGCATAGTTTTGTAGAAACATAATTTTTTTATAGTATTGAGCATGAGAAGATCATACAAATATTTCAAAACACGAAGTAGACAACAATTATAATTTATAAATATATTAATTGATATATTATTAAATTTATGACATATTGTTATATATATTTTTTACGAATATGCTGTCTCTATAAAATAAAATTTTCTGAATCCATCCCTGCATAAATGATTTAATAAAAAAATTATGAATATCGGTTATTTAATATTAATATTATAATATTTTAATCTGTGGGTTTTGGAGGTAATTCAAATTAGATATTCTCTTTGAATAATCACCTTACAAGCTTTACGTTAAATAATGATTCAAATTATTATTTAATAATAAAAATATTTTTATATAAATTTAATTATAAAAATATAAAAATATTAATATAAAAATATTTTATTAATTTTTAAATAATAATTTAAACATTTAAATCAAATATAATTTAATTCAAATCTAAATAAAAAATTTTTAAAAATTTCAAGGTAGATCCTACCTTACTCTAAGGATACTTCTAATAGCGATTTGGATTTCCTTGATTATTTCACTTTATAGCCGTCGTTATTTAATTAATTAAGATTTAAGAGGTGCCAAACCTCAATTACTCTACTCTCAGCACTTAAGTCAATTACGTGGGAAAACTTGACTAATTTTCCAGGTTTTTCTAAATAAAATCATTCCGAACAGGCTCTTCACCTGTTTATGGTAACTTTTCAATGCTCGAAATATATATAAATATATAAATATATATATACATATATACATATAAAATTGAATCATTTAAAATATTGAATGGAGAGAAATGAAAATATAAAAAAAAATTGGAGGAAAAGAAAAGTAAAAATATATAAAAAAAAACATTTTTCATATATAATAAAATATTAGAAAAATGAAAATAAAAAATAATTTTTTCCTACTCATTAATAAAAATTATATTATTTATTATATCTTTTATAAGTTAATATAAAAAGATAAAAATTTAAAAATGATAAAAGATTTTGTAAATATGTATCTCATTTTCTCTTTACCATTTTATTTTCTTCTTTTTTTTTTTTTCTCTTACTAAGTACACTTGAAATTAATTGTTTACCCTACTAAACATATCTTAAATTTGACTTAATTGGATCCATAATTCGATGAACGACCGATAAAGAATGAACTTAACAATGGGTATATGAAAATTGATTGCTTCTATGTCGAAAGGTAGTGGTGTAACCATAAGAAGAGGAATTTGATTAGCATAAACTAGGAAGCCAGCTAAAGAATCATTTGAAAAAAGAATTAGAGTAACTAATTCAGACTTGTTAAGCATTTTATCCTACAATGCTCGTACTTTGATATAAGTATTAGATATGAGCATCTATCCGCTATAAATATATTTAATTATTTTTAAATTTTTTATATATTTAAAAAAATTTTAAATGAACATATTTTTATATTTCTATTCGAATATACAACTTAAAACAAATGGAGTTGAAGCGTAAATTTTACCTACTTTTGTTAAAAACAAGTACAGACTAGTTGCCAAGGCTATAAAAAGACATGTTCCCGCGCAGGAATTCTCACCCCCACTTCAACTAAAATTGTTTAGAAGAAATTAAGCTAGAATACAGCATAATCACAATGAAAGGTGTCCATATCCTCTTGGTACTTTCCTTCTTGGCTTTGGCTTCCTCATTTGCCTCTGCCTCTGACCCTAGTCCTCTTCAGGATTTCTGCATTGGAGTCGATGGCTCCAGCAATGGTGGTATGTTCTTTTTTGCCTCGGCATTTTTTATCAATAATAATAATAATAATAAAAGCATCTCTTTATTGTTTCGTAGCATGTTGCTAACCAGCATATCTTTTAACTGTGCAGTGTTCGTTAATGGGAAGTTCTGCAAGGACCCGAGGCTTGCCACAGCGGAAGACTTCTTCTTTTCAGGGTTTAATATCCGCAAAAACACGTCAAATCCTTTGGGAACGACCGTGACTCTTGCATATGATGCTGTACTACCAGGAGTAAACACCCTTGGCGTATCGGTGTTTCGAGTTGACTATGCACCTAATGGTGGCCTATACCCCCCTCACATTCACCCTCGTTCCAGCGAGATCCTAACTGTCTTGGAGGGCAGACTCTACGCTGGCTTCGTTGCATCCGCCCCAGAGAATCGCCTCATCGGGAAAGTCCTAAATCCTGGAGACGGTTTTGTTTTCCCACAAGGTCTCGTTCACTTTCATTACAATATAGGAAGAACCAATGCTGTTGCCTTTGCTGCTTTCGGCAGCCAAAATCCTGGCATTGTTTTTGTTGCAAATACAGTCTTTGGGTCTAAGCCACCAATTAATCCTGATGTTCTGGCCAAGGCCTTCCAGCTGGACAGGAATACAGTAAGAGATCTTCAGTCAAAATTCGGGCCTAGCAACTAAAAGATGACCGGCCAAAATCCAAGAAGTTGTGGCTTTTTGGACAATGTTTAACAAAATAAATGTAATAAACAGGGTTTACCAGTTTTTACCGAAAAAAGAATAAAAAGAGATTTACTCTGATTATGTAAGCATCTTCATATGCTTATTTTAGTTTCATAATAATAATAATAATAATATCAGTTTATTTTTTCAATTTGGAGTTTGGACCCAAATATTTCAAGGCATGTTATCTAGATCTCATGTACCATGCAGTTTCCAAGGTCCCAATGTTTGACAATACATATGCAAATTAAGCTGCATCAATTTTATATTAAAATGAAAAAAAGAAAAAAAAAAAGAAAATGACTTCATTTATATGCTTTACATATAAATATTATAGTCTTATGTATTTGAATTTGAAATAAGAGTAAATCTATAAAATTGGTAAAAAGAAGTCAAATGTTCAATGATTTGGATAAAAAACTTCGGAGAATTGCTAATAGAAGGTTATTGTGGGGCTAATAATGCATTTTCTCAGAACACTTTGTATTTGAAATAAACAGAGCTCTTCCAGCTTAAATTCTTGCACATATGGGAGGGGTTTGGAGATGAGTAATTCATGGGATTAGCAAAGTACGCTGCAGGCTTGTAATGTTGCAAACTGAAAATTTTCTTTTGTAGCTTTAAGCATTGTTCTTGCAGAACAGCCTGAGTCTGTATGGCTAATTATATGATAAATTTCCGCAAAGTTTTGGTCAATCCTGTTGGTTTATATTACCAAGAAAACACAAGATTAAAATGGAAAGCGTCATATCTAGATTTAGTTGCTAAAGAAGATAATACAACCAGTGATTTATAAGTTGACTTAATCTCTAGATTTGGTAAAAACCAATTGCTTTCTCATTGAAAATTTATGGTCATTTATTGTAAAAATCCATTACCATTAATAGCTGTTATAATCTTGGTTTCACTATTAACAAAAATTGCTTTTGTACCCCTTTTTTTCTCTTTCTTTTTGGAGTAGTAATATGACATTCCAGACTTCACCTTAGACTCTCTTCCCATCATCCATGTTGTCTTAAATGTTTCCCTATGTGAAAATATTTAAATTACAGGAAAAATATACAAATATAATATGCCATTGTAATAAAAATTTAAACATAAAAAATAAAATGATAAGTTTCTTTTTGATTACTTTACATAATGAAAAAAAAACTTTTAATATTATTGAGATTAAAACATTACACTGTAGATTTTTTCTATCAGTTTAAATTTTTGAAATAATTGATCATTTAATTTAACATGATATCGGAGCTTTTGAGTTCTAATTTTAACAATCATTTTTCTTTCTAATATTTCTTTATCAGTGTCTTATTACCTATCGGATACATTGCTGCTTTAATCTTTTATTTCAACTTGCACATTTTTTTTATATTTATTGTAAGCTTATTAATCTTTTATCTACACAAACGTGAGGCCTATGTTGAAACTTAAGTTAACACTGGATTATTTCCTATTAAATTAAGTTTTCGAGACAATTAATCATTTAATTTAACAAATATAAATTTTGACGTACGGTAAATGCAACGTTTGTGCTACTTGTCATGTAAATTTTAATTAGATTTCTGTAGATGGATAGCAACTATCTTGACGATTCTCTTAAGGAAAGGAAGAAGAATAATAGGATTAAGAATCCATAACTAATTAATATTTAATTTAACACAAAATTGAAAATTGTTCCACTTTTAGCTTATGTTGAATAATATTGCACATCCCTTAGTATAATAACTCTTGTTGAAATGTAAAACAAGAGATTGCCTGTACGTGCAACTTTGCTTCAGTAAGTCTTTCATCATGTTTACTATTTTTTTAAATGATAATTAGCCAAGGATTTTATTTACTCAAAAGCGCTAGATAATCTACTATAAAAGTTACAAGAACTAATTATAGTTTTTAAAAATAGAAAAGAATATTCTAACTAATGTACCAGCTATGACAATATTTGCTTTGACTTAATCTCACGTTACATATTTGCATCCATCAAGCTCCCATCGAAAAGTATCTGTAATACTCTGAAAAATTGGAACTAGAAGCAGATTGCTGCCTGCCAACTAGCGCCGAGGGCATGATGTAACTGTCAGGCTCTCGGAGATTTTAGGTACAAGAGAGTTGAAGAACGTAATGTCTTTCTTAAATAAATTAATTAAATAAAGATAGTGAGTTAAAAAGATTACAAATTTTTTTTAGAAAAAGCATTGTTGCCATTAATATATATTATTTCACTCATTCGAAGTGTGACAGATAGGGTTGCATCCCAGACTCCTACAAACAACAACACTGCTAGTAAGGACTTCCTTTTTCACCTATTTTTGGCCAAAAAAAAAATCTGAGATTCAATCTCTTACTTTGCGTATGTATTAATGTTTCTTTTTGGCATATAATAATATTTAAGTTTGTTATTTGTTTCCCACTTTGTATAAAAACAATGCTATGGCCTCGTCAATTTTACAATCTAAGACTAGTTTTGCTCAGGATTTATGGCTATTCTTCTCCAAGAGTATATTTACATGGAGTCGAACCTTGATTTTCTTACGTGAACATGAGTGTGTCTTACTGCTAATCCCACACTCGTTTGGATCATGTCACAGTCATATTCACCGTCTTCTCCATGTCTATTTCTTTTGTGCAGTGACTATTTCAGTTCTTATAAATTTATTAGGAAGTCTAACAAGGAAAGAAACGCAGAGAGCTAGGCTATTAATTAAAGTTATTAGGAGACTTCAATCTGGCTATTAATTAAAGTTATTAGGAGACTTCAATCTGCCTTAAATTTTGTTGAGTTAATAAAGTAATTTGTTTAGCATATAAGGTATGAATCATCCAATAAAACTACATTATCCATTTGCATTTAGGAAATGGTCCAGCAGAACTCTTCTTTTCATCTCCATTAAACATGATTATTTTAACTTGAAGATACAAGTCAACGTACAGATGATTTATCGACGTGGAGTTATGTTATAGAGCATACAAGTGCCTGAAGAAAGATTGAAGACTTAATCATGCGCTCTAGTGGTATTCCAAACAGGGGGCTCTTGCATATCTAGTAAGGAAATTTGAGTTTCCAGTTCATTCTGATTCATGAAACACAGCTCATAGTGGTAAAAAAAATTCAATAAATAAATATATTAAAATAAAGAAAATTATGTCCATTGTCATATGATCTATTGATAGTATGTTAGACTCTTAATTTTAACAAACATACTTCAATCCCTGATAACCCCGACTATAAAAAAAAAAAAATAGACTAAGAAGAAACCGGCAGGGTTTATGATCCTACAATCAAGGCATGGTTTGTTTTTTTTTTGGCCAGTAATGGCGTATATGGTTGGAGGATTTCTATTATAGTTCAGCAGCCTGCCAGAGTAACTTATGAATTTCATTGTATGTGTCTTGAATTTTCTTTAAAATTGATTGAAGGTTTTAGGTTCATCTGTATTTAGATACCAGGAGTAACTGAATAAGCTTAATTATAAATTTAAGGAGGACAAAGGGCATGGCCTCAAAAGAGGCTTGTCCCTTTATTATTTTCAACCAAGAGGAAATGAAGGATATTATTTCTTCAAAAACAAAATTCTTGAGTGTTTTTTGTTAAAGATCAGTTAAAATGAACAGTTTTTTTTTTTTTTAACCAAAGGCCATAGGTCATAAAAGCATTGATCTCCATATGTTGAGCCCTTCCTGATACGATAAATATATAATATTCTGAAGAATAAACAATTCCTTATATGTGAATGGAAGCTGTATGACACCTCCTTAAACGGCAAGAATACCATAAAAAAATATTGTGAAAGGGAAGTTCTCAACAAGAACAAGGGTCAAATTTCATTTAAGATATTGTTTCAGTCACTTCCAATCCATAAAATGCAACCAGCTAGTTTAACTATCTTCAGTTTGACCCAACTATGCCGGAACCAATCTAGAACTTGACATATAATTCAACAGAATAAGTTAAAAATGAAAAGATATAAACATCTAGAAGCTGAAAAATGATTTGTGTTTCAATATGTACTGATATAAGCAGAGGAATTAGATTAGGACAAACGTGCAAGCCTGCTGAAGAATGATTCAGAGTAAAAAATAGATAAATTAGAAAGCTAAAATAAATAAGAAGAAAAATCATAGACTAGTTCAATGGCTTCAACCTATAAATAGCCATGTTTCCATGCAATGCTTCTCATATCTCACCAAGCAATAAAACTTGCAAGCATCTAAAGTAGAAAGCTAGCTTACCTCAATGGAAGGCCTACATTTCCTCAAAGCCTTTTTCATCTTAGCTCTGGCATCCTCTTTGGCCTTTGCCTCTGATCCTAGCCCTCTTCAGGATTTCTGTGTAGCCACTAATGACCCCAATGATGCTGGTATGTTCTCTCCTCGTCTACTTTCCATCAACATCTGAAGCTAGAACATTGCTGCTTTCTACCTACATGAAATCCCTTTTATTGGATGGCATGATATTGCTAACATTTCTTACTTTCGTGCAGTGTTTGTCAATGGGAAGGTCTGCCAAGACCCAAAGCTTGCCAAAGCAGATGATTTCTTCTTTTCAGGTCTCCATATCCGCAAAAACACATCGACTCCACTTGGATCAACAGTCACTCCTGTCAATGTTGCACACTTACTAGGATATAACACACTCGGGATATCTTTGGCTCGAATTGACTTTGCACCAAATGGTGGCCTTAACCCTCCTCACACTCACCCTCGTGCCTCGGAGATTCTGGTCGTCTTGGAAGGCACTCTCAAAGTTAGTTTTGTTACATCCAACCCAGATAATCGTTTAATTACCAAAGTCTTAAAGAAGGGGGATGTTTTCGTGTTCCCAGTTGGTCTCATCCACTTCCAATCCAATGTGGGAAAAACCAATGCTGTTGCCCTTGCCGCTTTGAGCAGCCAGAATCCTGGTGTTATTACAATAGCAAATTCATTGTTTGGATCAGACCCATCCATTGATCCAGATGTTCTGGCCAAGGCCTTTAAACTTGACAGAAATGCGGCGAAAAGTCTCCAGTCAAAATTCTGATGTTATAGCAATTGGTGAAATGTTTCTACATTGAAGCATATGTTGAATGATTGACATCCCTTGTTATAGTAACAATTCATTTCTGCAATGTAAAATAAAAAAAGGTTTCTTATGGACCTCCACTTATGTAAGCCTGTGTGTTTGGATTTTAGCATATATGATATATCTGGATTTCATTGGACAAAAAAATTTTATTCCATTAGAGCTCTCTAGAAAAAATACAAGTACACGCATTCTTCTTTACAGGTGAATGGAGATTCACCTAAACTAATTGCAGAATTGAAGCTCAAGTATATGTCACTTCATCTAAATGAATGTCATCTAAAAGAATGATTAACATTGCTGTGTCAGTCTTCTACACAATCTGAGAAAAGAATACTTGATATTGGGTTTGATCTAAAGAATCACACTAACGAAGTTGAAATCGAAAACCGGTTACTCGGTTCAAAGATGATCTGACCTAAAAGAGAATAAAAACTTCAATGGTGCAGGTGCCAGAAGAATAAATTCTAATAAAAGAACTAAAGTTGAAATATGATTGATGAGTATTCAACCATTGATGGTAAGAACTCTTTCTTGAAGCCATTGGTAAACCAAATCTAGATGAGCTTGTAATAGCAGTTCTTTCCAGACAGAAGAATTTTATAGCCTTTGCCACAAGGGCACTTGAAATGAAGGTCCAAACATTCCCCAATTTTCTCTACTCTCACAGCTTCTTCACAATCCAGCTCACCATCATCCTATAAGAACAAGCTTGGCATTTTAACAACACAAAAAAAAAAAGAAAAAAATTGGAGCTAAATTTATAAAAACCAACCATCTGAATTTGTAAAAAAATTTCAGGCCTTTTTTTTTTCCCACTTATCTCACAAATTCATTACCATTGATACAATATATATATATATATATTTATATATATATATAAGAATCAAAAACTCTTTTTCCTTTTACCATTTTCCTGGAAATCAAACGGCAACCACTAAGCAAGACCCTGAGAAATTAGAAAAGCAAAACCTTTATTGCCTCAGTGGTGCACAGTACATCTTCAACTTCTCGCATAGCCTCATTCCACCATTGGCTCATCTCTTTCATTCGCTCCTTCATTCTCCTCAACCTCTGCCATTAACATACATAACAAGTTCTTAAGATTCTTTTTTTTAATTGGGGTAAGTCAAGAGCTTAATATTCAGAATCCATCTCGAACCAAAAAGTTTAAGAGTCTTCCTTTAACCGTAAATACGACACGAAAACAATTAGTCAAGCAGTGCGAAAATTACATTAGATCCAACAGTTTCAAGAATCAATCATGGACCAAGAAAATAAATAAACCCAATTGAGAAAGAAAACAAAAGAAGCAGCTTCAAATGAAAGAAAGAAGAAAAAAAAAAAAACAACCTTGGCACTGGGACTCTCTTCCTTGATCAATTCCACCCCCATCTCATTGGAGCTTGAAGACCTTGAGAAGGACTTAGCAGGGGTTACAATAGGATCAGATATCGACCTGCTTAAAACAGGGGCCTTTGGAGGCAATGAAGAACAACAAGCACTTCCTTTTGACAATGGGGTATCTTCCAAGGCCTTTCCGTTCTCCGAAAGGCTAGTCTTTGGAGGTGTATAAGGGTCAGAAGCAGAGCGTTGAAGCTGTGGAAGAGGGAGCTTGGTGAAGCCAGAGAGGGAGTGCGGGTGATTGTCAAGTAAAGGCTTTTTGGGCTTGGGTTCAGAGATTTGTTCAGGAGAAGGACGCTTCATTGGGTTGGAAGCGGTGACATTGCAGGCACAGGTTGTGCATGGATGGCTGTTTTGGTGGTTGTTCTTGAAGCTGTCAAGGTGGAGGAGGGAGAGGTTGATGGATTCTTGGAGTTGAAGATCATCTTCATCCCGGTTTGGAGCTTCAAAATCTGGTTCTTGGTTCACTTCACCCATTGCTTCTGCTTTTTTGATTCTTCAAGTTTGTCAATCTTATTTGAGAGATTCTGTTTCTTGGTTTAAATGCAGGGGACGAGGGAATAGGCAAAGAAACTGTTAATGGTTTATATAGAAATTTTGAGGGGTGTACGGATGATTCTTGAATCTTGATTGTGTGACAGTTGTTGTAACTGACAAGCCAATGAGGCAATGCCATGTCAAATTCCAATAACGCCAAATGCATTAATTTCCCCACATGAAGCAAACAAAAAACAAATTGCAATACTTCATCTTATGTGATCAAAGTAAAATACAGAGAGGTTTTAATAGGCTAAAGTACATAAGCAACCTCTTTATTTTATATTTCAAACCCAAGAATTATACTAAATTCAACGAGAAAGACAAGTTAAACATTATTCAGACAAGCTACTACATAGATTTCATGGGGTTTAGAAACATTCCTCTAGTTGTTATCCCACCAGAACCTGGACTGAAGTTGTTTAACAATATTCTGATCGAGCTGGAAGGCCTTGGCAAGAACATTAGGATTAATGGCAGGATCTGAGCCAAAGACTGCATTTGCAATGGTGATAACCCCTGGGTTTTGGCTGCTGAGAGCAGCAAAGGCAACAGCTTTGGTGTTCCCTATGTTGAACTGGAAGTGAATCAAACCGACTGGGAAAACAAAGACATCTCCAGGGTATAGAACTTTGGTGATGAGGCGGTTTTCCGGGTTCGATGTGACAAAGCCAACGTAAAGTGTGCCTTCCACAACGACTAGGATTTCGGTGGCACGAGGGTGAGTGTGAGGAGGGTTTAGGCCACCGTGAGGTGCATAGTCAATTCGAACCAATGAGATGCCAAGAGTGTTAAGCCCTGGTATTTGGGCAACATTTACTGGAGTCACAGTTGATCCCACTGGATTTGATGTGTTTCTGGGGACATTGAGCCCTGAATAGAAAAAGTCTTCTGGGGTTGCAAGCTTTGGGTCCTTGCAGAACTTGCCATTAACAAAAACTGCATAAATGGAAAAAAAAATATTACTACCTTACAACTTTGACACTTAAATACTTTCATTTGCCATATTTTTTCAGTTTAAGTGTTGAAATGAATACATGCAGGCGAAGCTCCAAAGAAAACTAAGAAAGAAATAAAGAACATACCACCATCTTTGGCATCATCAATTGCTACACAAAAGTCCTGAAGAGGGCTGGGGTCAGAGGCTGAGGCAAGTTTGGAAGCCAGGGCCAAAAGTGCAAATGCTACTAGGAAATGACCACCTTTCATTGTCGTAGGCAGCAGTCTTGAACTTGATTAAAGGCTTCTAATTTTTGTTGTTTGATGAGGGGTGAGAAATCTGGCTTTAAAGCATGCTTATTTATAGATAGCAGTCACTGAACAGGTCCATTGTCATTATCATTTTTATTCTTTTAATTCATTTTTATTTTGGAAAAATAAAATAAAATAAAAACAGATGAAAAGATTTACCAAGTCTATAGTGATTTACTGGATTTTTAAAGAAATCTGACTGAATCATTCTTCAGCTACATCGAATTTAATCTTCCCATGCTTACATCAGTATATTTTGCAATGGAACTGGTCGTTTTTGCACACCAAAATGTTTTGTTTGTTTATTCAACTACTCTGTTGACTTTTACGTACAGCGTCCATTTGCAGATTACATTCAACATGCAACGAAGCTTTAAGGTGGACCTAAGGCTTTAGAGTTTATATCTCTGCTAGCTTTTTTTGTCTCAGCTGAAGACAAAGTCAAATCGGACGTGCCTCTAGGACTTAAAAAAAGAGTTAACTTGTTTCCAAAATATAACTTTTGCAGGAAGCAAAAGGTTTGAGAATTGTAGATGTAGTTAATAAAATTAGAGTTCATATAGGAAACTGAGAACAGCCTGGAATTCTGATTTATAATTCATTAATATCTGTACTTCTTATATGTTTGTTTCCTGCTTAAGTTATACATGAATCTGGTGATAAGTTCAAAGCAATTCATTATTTGCTAGTTAATTTGGTCTATTTCTGGACAGCTCCTAATCAAAGCTACAACATATGTAGGTCCTTCGTCTCGGCTGTCTTTGCCTTGTCTGTTCTCTCCAACATTTTGATGGTAAACTAATTAATCAATAATTATATGTGAAAACTGAAAATGCTAAACAGTCATTTTTTATGATTTAATTTGCACTTTTTTTTTTATATATATTATGAGCTCAAGAAAAATATGCAGTATCTGCAGGCTCTACAAAGATGCATAATTCACAGCCTTTGGTGATGCATCAGATCAGGATCTCTCTTTTTCTTTTCTTTTCTGTTTTTCATTTGATCTTACAACACCCAAGTGTAGATGAACAATCTTCAGAGAAGCTGGGAAAAAAAAATCAAACATTCAAAATGAAAATGAAGAAATGTTGGCAAAAAATGACCAAGCACTCCAAGAATAGCATAAGAGCCTCGAAAATAATGAAGGGCAAGTCGAATTAATTATGAAGGATACAAAATCAAGATTTTTTTTATTTTATCTTTTGCGTTTACCAGATTTTATATAGAATATTTATATTAAAATTTTGTTGTGTATGTAGTAATTTCGAGAATGGAAGATATTGGATACTTTCACAAGAACTGTTTTTGAACTGTGTTATGGTGCCCTTCGCATACCTCGGATTGAACCGTTTCAGAGATACAAAACTACAAAGTCTTAGAATCTTTCTAAGGCTTTTCTTGCATGACTACTTCTTAAGCCATGCATGCTGTTTTATTTGAATATTAATTAATTGATTTAAAAAGAGAGGTTAATTAGTCGGCCTGCAAAAAACGAATTCCTCGAAACAGATTTTACGATTAAAATACTGAACAAGAATAATGAAAGGAGAAGAAAATGATGAAAAAAATATATTATATTAAAGGTTTCAATAGTTATTCTTAGCCAACAGATAAGACAGAATCAAAGCATAATCCATAATGGCAGTCTATTTGACATTTTAACTGAGGAATTAAAAACTCCTGAACATGTCATTACGTGGACAATAAGCACCAGAAAGCATGATAATATTTCGTAGTATATATGTTCGTACTCTTACATGCATGAAAAATCTTTACAATATCAAGTCAAATATGCCAGCGTGGTATAACGTAAGAATGAGTGTAAAAATTTGCAGAATTTTATATTTGAATGAGAAGTGGCACAAGGAGCCTGCCCAACTGCTAGCAATTTTATGTTTAAACACTGCCAAATGCCAAAATATTTTCAATAAGGACTATTGTTAATTTTATCTTATACGGCCTGGAACTGGAGGGGTGCTTGCCTGCAGCCTTAGCAACCTTGGATATTTGCTAAAGTCAACGTATGAATGGATCAAGTTTTATTAAATTAGTACAAAATTAAGGACATAATTTAATGACAGAAATAACTACTTCCATGACAAAGCTACTGATGTAAGCATAGGAAGTGGGAATTCGAGGAAGGGACATGAGTAGTAGTTGAAGAACAATTCATCAGAAATTTAAAAACGAAAGAAAAAAAAATGGAGCAGACTTGGTAAATATTTCATTTGCTTCGTGAAATTGGAAATACATAGACAAGTTCAAAGACTCTAATCTATAAATTGGCATATGTTCTCCAGCAAAGTTTATCATCCCTTCCAAAGCAATCAAACTTGGAAAAAATTTAAGCTAGAGATTACATTATCACAATGAAAAGTGCTGCTTTCTTCCTAGCGTTGTCTCTCTTGGCTCTGGCTTCCTCATTTGCCTGTGCATCGGATCCTAGCCCTCTGCAGGACTTCTGCGTAGCCATCAATGACCCTAAAGATGGTGGTATGTTTTTGTTTTTATCTGTTGTTCTTAAACTTTGTGCTTCAAAGATGTGACTAAAATAAAGCAACTCAAACGCAAGTAGCAAAGTTTCTACAATCTTTGCATGGCATAGTATGGAAATAATATATTAATTTTTCATGTCTTCTTATATGCAGTGTTTGTTAATGGGATGTTCTGCAAGGACCCAAAGCTTGCCAAAGCAGAAGACTTCTTTTATTCAGGGCTCAACATCCCCAGAAACACATCAAATCCAGTGGGATCAACTGTGACTCCTGTCAATGTTGCCCAAATACCAGGGCTCAACACTCTTGGCATCTCATTAGTTCGAATTGACTATGCACCATATGGTGGCCTAAACCCCCCTCACACTCACCCTCGTGCCACAGAAATCCTAGTCGTTATGGAGGGCACTCTCTACGTTGGCTTCATTACATCCAACCCTGATAATCGGCTTATCACAAAAGTCCTATACCCTGGAGATGTATTTGTTTTCCCTGTTGGTCTCATTCACTTCCAGCTCAATGTGGGCAAAACCAATGCTGTCGCCTTTGCCGCTTTGAGCAGCCAGAATCCTGGTGTCATTACAATAGCTAATGCGGTGTTTGGATCAAATCCACCCATTAATCCAGATGTTCTTGTCAAGGCTTTCCAATTGGACAAGAATGTGGTGAAAAATCTTGAATCAAAGTTTTGGTGGGCCAACAATTAGAGCGGATATATATATATATATACATATTGTTTTATCATATATACTTGGATCTAAGTTTTAATTTGCTTGTAATAGTGTTTGACCTGTTTTCCCTCGTTATGGTACCTGTATTTTTTCGGAAAAACAAAATAAAAGTGAAGGGTTTGCTTATGTACCAGGCTTATGTAAGCCTGTTCGTCAAGTATTGAATATTATTATTAATTTATTATTGCTATTGTTGATTTTTAATTTGATTGATTTTATTTTTATGTTTTTAAAATATATTTTATGGCACATAGTCTCATATGACTCATCTGAATTTGTTTCTTCTTGCACAAATGTTTAATATCTATAACATGCTGCAATGTTTCTTGACACTGCACATAATCTCAAAAACTTTTAACAATAGGGAAAAATAATAAAAAAAAAATGTAAGATCAAGTAAAATTACCCATTGTATATATGATCAATGAATTATTTGGTTAATAAAACGTCTTTGAGCTTTCATGTTTTGTAATATTACATATATCAGTTAAAATTAATTACAATTATAATCAAATAATGTTTAATATACATATAAAAACTAATAAATGAGTCATCAACCTGAAAAATTTTAAATTTTAATATAAAGGATATGTTTCGTAGGTGGATAAGTGGAATGATGGATAAAGGAAAACGGAAAAGTGAATAGAAAATGAATTTTGATGTGACCGGTAACAAAGAAAAGTCAGAGGAAAGAAAATACAAAAAAAAAATTATAGATTTTTACGATTATTAATAAAAATAAATTATTCCAAATTGAAAAAAAATAAATAAAAAAAATGAGAATTATATTAGTTAAGTGTGTATAACTATAAGATTATCTATTTTTGTTAATTTTCTTTTTCATATTTTTTCTTTTTACTTTTCAACTATACCAAATAATAAGTACGAAAAAAATTATTTTTTCATTTTACTTTTCCATCTTTCCTCCTAATTATGTTAGGAAAAGAAACATTTTTTCTTTCCGAATGTTTTCTTTTTAATTTTCTATCTTTTCACAATTTCTATCCACACTACCTATCGACCAACACCAAAAAGTTTTACCCTCCGATCTCTAAGCTATAGATATAAAATTGGATTACACGGATCGCAGTCTAAGCATGTAGAAACACAGCAGAGCGGTGCGGCATTTTCAACCCCACTTTTAGTTAGGCAAATCAAACACAATTAGCATAGCATAGCAATCATTAAGAGGAGTTAATATCATATGATTTCTTGAGCTTAATATCGTGGCAACCCTAGGTAGTTCTTTCATGCTTTCCACAGCATAATATACTAAGCGAAAGCGCGGGATTAATTTCTTCTTGCATGCCTATGAGAAGAAGGATTGGCAAAATTTAATACAAGCAAAGTGAAGAATGTTGTTGATCGCGGTGAGGGACATTGTCGAGGAGGAGAACCAAGGTTGGTGAAAGAGATATCTAGAATAGATTAATTAATTTCTCAAGAGATAATAATTAAAGTACTATAATTCAGTCAAAATTAATGTTCATTTGCTTCTTTGATTCTTTGTTTATTAACAACTATACAGACCATATTATTTCATCTTTATTTGATTTGAAATTTAAATTTGTTTTGGACGGATTCAAATTTAATATAGTGTTAATATATAAATTTATAGATTGTTAGTACATTATATGATATTACCAATTAATAAGTAAAATTATTTGTATTTTTTTAACTTTTATTTCTGTTTATTAATTAAATAGTATTATATGGTTCATTAATAATATATAGAATTATATAGTAATTATGCGTTAAATTCAAACTTATATATTTGACTTGTGTTTCTCTCTTTATGGTATGGATTCGTTTTGGAAAAGAAAAAAAAGTGAAGTGTAAGTTGTAAGACAATAATAGTTAGGTTTGTTTTGAAACAAAAAATAAGATTAATGTATAATATTTTAGTTTTTTTAAACCAAATCGAATAGTATCTATAGTTGAAACTGATTCAAATTGAGTTCTAGTTCGGTTCATTAGTTTCTTAAATTTATTATTTTTGTATAGTATTTTAAAGTTTTATCCGTAATTTAAAAATAAAATGTTTGTTTTTATATTATAAAAATAAAAACCAATGAAAAACTAAAATTCAATTTGTTAGAATCTTTTTTATTTATGACCCAAAAACCGAATCAAATATACTTACATGTTATTTATACCAGAACCAAAATCAAACTAAATACTACAATTCAAATCAATTTTCGATTTTTTCCAGCCATGGTAGTCTGCTTTAAGTACCAATTGAACAATGTGGCTATGCAACCTTTTCTTTCAAGTGTTGAATATATATATTTTTATTCTATGCATCTTTTTCCTTTGGTGTAAAATTAACATTAGAACAAAAATTGATATTTAGCAACGAAAAAAGTTGTTGCAAAATCTTGTCGTTGTTAAATTTTTTGACAATGATGTCTGGTGATCGTATAATTATCTACCTTGATAAAAAGATAAGAAGTTAAAGCAACAAATTATATCGTAGTTTTAAAAGATGCATACTGCGACAACTTCTAGTACTATTATGAAAATTATGTTTCCACAATCAACTAAATGTTATTGTCTAAACTTTAACCTAAGCAATCATATATTTTGGTTACAACTACTTTTATATAGTCTTTGAACTGAGCCTCTCTAAATTGCCTTCCACATGATTATTTCTAAATTCTATTGTAAAATTGAAACACACCACCATTGGTTAAGCTGGTTGCCCACTAGTAAATAAATATGCTTGTAAATAAAATATCAGAAAAAATAGGCTTTTTACGTATTGCATCATTCAAAAAATGATTTTTACTGACTACAGAAAAAAAAAAAAAAAGAAACTTCATAGAAGTTGAAATACGAAGAAAAATATCAATTTGATACTAATAGAATAGAAAATACTAATAAAATAAAAAGAAAAAAACTGTCCTTTCTATATACTTTTTTTTATTCTGTTGCTATCACGGGTTTTACACAATTGATTTGATCATCTAAAATGTGAATCCACCATGAGCAAATTCAATTCCTATCATTTGCCCATGTCATTTTTTTATTTTTAAAATTTCATTTTTAAATAGTATGTATTTTTTCAGTGAAATTAAAATTTGGATAAGATTTTAAAATGTGGATTTGATTCTATTTGAAAAAAATATTATATTAATAAATAATATGTTATAAAATACTAATAATTACTTAACTTTTGCATTATGATTTAAGTAATTATGAAGCTGTTTCAATGTTTAATATTTTTTAATATGTAAATATTGATTAACATACTAAAACTATCTTAATTATGGTCCTTTTCCTTTCCTTTTATAGAAGGCAGGAAAAAAAAAATATTCCATGCATATATTAAAGGCAAGATTCTAAAGTTTTGTTTGGAAGGAAAAAAAAATTAACAAAATCATCAAAGCATTACCTTTTACATTTTTAATAATCCTATGCTTTAACGGAAGCCAAAACAATATTCTTTTCTTCTTTTTTTTTTCCTTCGAAGAAGAGGGAAAGCACTGTTGTTTCTTGACTTACTCTCCTTTTTAGTTAACCCAAAGTTGTGGTTAAATCGCTACAAGATGAACTTCAAAAATATATCTGTTTCTTTTACACAAGCAAAGTAAGTGTTGCTTAACATTATTTTATTCTAAGTGCATCTTTTCTTTGTTTGTATATGAAATTATCATATTGAAACTTAGAATATATTTTTTTCTTGACGAGAATTAATTTATATTAGTGTAAATTAATTGATTTCATATGTTTTTATAATTTTTTTACGGTTAAGATTTTAATAAACTGATCATTATATTTAGTAATATAATAGTACTTATTATCAATATAAAGTTTCGAATTATCTGATATCTCTACTATATCGGTTAAGAGTATTTTCATTTTTTATATATATTTAACCGTTTAATTTTTGAATCAAATAAATAATTAGACAATATTAAATTACTAAAAATTCAATGTGTATGGGAATAAAGCTTAGCATATGTCTGGCTTGTATCTATCACCGAAGTAAATAATTGTTCTTGTCGGCACGGAGGGAAATCCCGTTGTTTTGGCTTTACATATACATATATCTATATATATATATATATATATATATATATATATATATCATATACACCATTATCGCTACATCAACTTAAATTTATTGCGTTCTTTGAAATGGATGCCAAAACTTTCCTCCATAAACACTACTTACTCTATGATGAATACAAAAGAGATGATGCTAGTTGTGATAGATGCAATGAGCAAATTAATGGTTGGGCCTTTGCTTGTGAAAGCTGCAACTTTTGGCGACATAAATCATGTGCCCTACTACCTCTCAAGATTTCACATCCTATCCACAACTACCTTTTTTTAAAACTTAGTAATCGGGATTTCATTTGCCATAGATGTTTCACTCTTTCTCGAGGCTACGTATTCAAGAACGAAGATGGTTCTTACAAGCTTGATGTTGTATGCGCTTTATCGATTAATGATCAAACAAGTAAAGAAGAAAGCAAAATATCTAAAGACACCGGCAAAAAAATTCACCACAGCAGCCATAATCATTCATTGACCCTCTTCAACTACAGGAAGGTAAGGAAGTACGAGTATTATTGTAATTGGTGTGAGAAACCTCTATCAGGATTGTCCTATGGTTGTTTTAGATGCCGTTTCGAGAAATTCTTTTTCCATCAATTGTGCTTGTATACAATGCCCATTAGAATCTTGAAACATCCTTTTCATCAGTTGCACCCGCTTTACATAAACTCCAACATCTCCAATTCCTTTTGCAACGCCTGCAAAGATAGAATCATCGAAAATGGCTATTCTTGTCATATCTGCAATTTCCACCTTCATGTTCTTTGTGCTAAACTCAAACCCACCTTAAGACATGAGTGCCATCCTGAGCACAATCTTACTTATATTGTAACCACTCAGAAATCTAATTTCCAATGCAACAAGTGTGAATCATCTTATGAAGCAAAACAACGGGACAAAAGGGCTTTCTACTGCTGTGTGCAATGCAATTTTAACATTCATTTTGAATGTCTAATACCATCAAATATTAGCCATAAATATCACAGGCATTCTCTCACAGTTACAACTTCATTTCTAGAAGATGATTCTGGGGAATATTATTGTGATATTTGCGAGGAACAACGAAATCCAAAGTGTCATGTTTATTGCTGTGAAAAATGCACGTATATTACTCATATTGAATGTGCACTTGACAAGGTAAGCACAATACAATCTACACCCTTTACCAAAATACATTTACTATACAACACATAAAAATTGTACTTGTACATGAAAAAAAATTAAAATAGAATGTGTTACCCTTAATTCTCTAGTTTGTAGATGTAAAATTCGACCCCAGTTCGACTTCTAATCTGAAGCAAGAAAAGTCACAACAGAGTGATGCAAACTTTCCAACCCGTCGTTTGGTATGTGAAACAATTTATATTTTCTTACGTTTCAATTCTAATTTGGTAGAAATTAAGAAGGTTAAAGCAGCTTAGGTTTCTAATTTCATTTCTAATTTGTTTGAAACAAAAGAGGATAACATTTTCCATTTCATTTGTAGTTATATTATATGGATGATAAAATCTTTTATTTTAACAATATTACTAATATAAATATTACCAACTAAAAATAATTAACATCTTTTCTAGCTTCTATTTTTGACCATAATATGTTTATATAATTTATGGTCTCCAACTAACATCATCCCTCTTTTGGCTCCTTCCTCTTTATTTTATTAAAGGATGAATTGAAAAAATAAAAGAAAGACAAAAAAAAAATTAAGTTTAATTTTTTATAAAGTTAACACTCTATGTTAATTTTTTATTAATTAATTTATTATTGTAAATTATTAAAATAAAATATTTGAAAAATATTTTTTATTAAATTTTGTCTTTAAGCCATTTTAAATTAAAGTTGAGTGACAAAATTTATAATTTAGCGAGAAAATTTTATATAGAGTTAAAGTATAATGGTCCAAAATGTACAATGACAAATATCAATGTAAAATACAATAACAAATTTTAAAATTGAACAATGATATAATGATAAATTTACCTTTTAATCCCAAAAAATATTGAAAGTGAAATGTGCCAGAAATAAGTATAAGATTTTTTTTTTTTATTCAATGGTGTGTGCACATAGGATGGTGATTTTTTTTTTTTATTAAAATATATCATGTTTGACCTAGGAATAACCTAACAATACTTCAAATAATGGACTAATATATTAAATTAGGGGCATATTTTGATTATGTTAGCATTATTTGTATTCTATTTAATTTCAATTCTCATTCTTATATATTTTGTTTTTTAAATGAAATTATGTAATCTTCATATTTCCCTAATCTTTCTCGTTTTTCAAGTTTCCCATTGTCCCGTTCATATGCATTTAGTTGCATACATGTAAACAAAATTAATTTCCCTCATGACTTAGATCTTTATCATATTCTTTCTTTGCATGTAGATTGAGCATTTGAATCATCAACACCCAGTGAGATTCAAAGAGGTAATTAAAACCCAAGAGTATGGCAATGAACAGCATTTTTGCCAAGCATGTGAGCTAGAAGTTTGTGATCAAGCATATTTCTGCCAAAAGAAAGGTTGCAATTATTATGTACACAAAGAATGTGCTGAATTGTCCTTCGAGCTGCTGCACCCTTTTCACTCCCAACATCCTCTCGTCCTCCAAACCAGATGTAATCCATTCATAAAAATTTTTATATGTGACAAATGTCGAAGCCTTTCCGATGGCTTCATGTATTGCTGCTTCATATGCAATTTGAAGTTAGACATAAAATGCGCAGTTGCCGCCGCTTCTAAAACTGTGAACCAGGAGCTAAAGAAGATTGAAAGTCGACCAACTGCAACCGCTCCTCCAACCAATTTATTCCATTTCATCCACAGTCATGAGCTACTCCTCGTGAATTGTGTCCCTACTCACACAAAACAATTCAGGTGTCAAGCATGCTTCTCCAACATCCGAGGTCCAGCCTATTGCTGCCTTCATTGCTATTTTTATATCCATGAAACATGTCTTGGAAAATTACCCAGGGAGATTCAAGTTCCATTTCATCCGCTACATGCATTACTCCCAGTCGTTGTGGAAGTGGTGCCAAAGAGGTCCTGTCATGCCTGCAAATCTGAAACCTACGGAATCTACTATAGTTGTTGCCAGTGTGATATCTACTTTCATTTTTCTTGCGCTGGCTCCTTAAACCGTCCTCTAAGCTCAAAGTCTCACTCCCACGATCTTTACTTTTTTCAAAGAGATAAACTGAAATATTTCAACAAAGTATCAAAATGTGCAAAATGCAACAATTTTTGTGCAAGACACCAGTCCATCTATCACTGCATCGAGTGCGATATCAATTTTCATTTTCAGTGTGCAGGAATACCGTATAAGGTTAAATCTAAATGTCACATTCATCCTTTGACTCTTAAAAATAGTTTTGTGGAAGATGATTCAGAAGAGTATTATTGTGATACTTGTGAAGAAGAAAGAGACCCAAAAGATGATGTTTATTATTGTGAAGAATGTGACGGACTATTTGCTGCTCACATAGAATGCGTGGTTTCAGAGGTAAGTATGCACTTATTTATACTTTGGAAAGTATAGAATGAATATATATATATATATATATTTGTATAAATCGATTACTGGAATATTTTGCTCATTTTGAACGGATTTTGCACCTATTTTTCCTTTAGAAAATTACATACAAAATTCAATGCTGATATATAATAGGTGAACATACGTTATTGGGAAAACATTATATACAAGTAAAATCATACATATTTATATATGCATAACCGATACTTTCTCACACCAGTTTTTTAATCAAATAAAAAAAAAAATATGCATCCTATTCTTTTATTTGTCAAAAAGCCATTATAAAAAAGTTATATGTACTTGTAAGTGGAGGTTTTCTTTTTTATTTTTTTTTAAATGTATATATAGCTTTACCCATGTTATTTGAAAATGGCTAATGTAATTAAATAGCATAGTATTTTGTTTTGTTTTGTTTTGTTTTCAAAATTTTTAAAGCCTAAAATATATTTAGTGATTAATTATTGTTGTTATTTATTGAAAGCAAATACTTAAATTGTTGCAAATATAATAAATTAAATACACAATAAAAATATTTTATTTATTAAAAAACTATTATTTAAATAATACTATTTATATAATATTATTTAATATTATTTAATAGTAATATTAAATATTATTTAATAATACTAAAAATTATTATGGTTTAAATAACATTATAATTCAATAAAATATTAAAAAATATAGTTGAAAATGTTAATAAATTGTTATTAAAAATTAATAATTATATAAAACTTTTGAAAATATATAATATTAATTTATCACAAAGATATTATTCACTTATGAGTAGTACCAGAAAGGGAAACAGATTTTCTAAAACAAAGAAAATAATTTCCAACAATTTTGTTTTTGTTTTTTTTTTGTTTTTAAATAAAAATATGATGCCTAACACATTTTCTATTACTGTTTTCACCAAAAAAAACTTAACACCAAAACAAGGGAAAAAGAAAAAAAGAACATGTAAACATTGCCATTGATTTTCTTACATAAGCTATAACATTGGTGGCATTTCCTGAAACAAACAAAATCTATACTTTATCAGGTTGAAGAAGTGCTTCAGCAGTAGGGCCTGCTCCCTTTTCCCCTCCATAGATTTGGGGAGACGATGTAGTTGTGGAGAAGAGGCGGCAGCATTGATGGACGTCCTGTTAGATGGTTGTGGCTGGCTACAATAAAATGGAGGAGATGAGTTAAGCTGAAAAAAAAGTGGAGATCGATGTGGGCTAGAGGCAGTTCTAATCTTCTCTGTAACTCAGAGTTTCATTTGTTATTTTCTTCTTTTGTTTCGCAAACTCGTTAAGTCCCTAATCAAGCATGGCTAATCTTACAAGGAATGTTGCAATTAAAATATTAATCGTTATTCAATTTCTGCATATATTATTAAGTGATTATTCAGCTGTTTGAATTTTTAATATTTATAATAACAAGAGGTTTATTTACCTTAATGTAAAACTGATTTATCTTACACGTTTTAAAGATTATTGAATTTAGCAATATAATCATTTTTGTTGTATATATAAAGTTTTGAATTGATTTCATATTTTTACTATATTGATCGAAAATATTATCTTTTTTAATATATATTTAATAATAGAAAAAATTTTACATGGAACAAATAGTCAAATATTTTAATTTATTTAAAATTCTATGTACATGATTGACTGAATAGAATATGAAATATGATATTAGATTATACAAATATAAAGCATATAAAAATTATAAAAACATGTAAAATTAATTTAATTTTATACTAATATAAGCGAATATATTCTCGTAACGCATATGCTAATATCAATTAACATACTAAAACTATTTTTATTATGGCCCCTTTTTCTTTTGTAAAGGCATTGCAAAAGGGATGGCTATAAATTTTTGTTTGGAGAAAAAAAAATTAGTAAAATCATAAAGATGTTTTATATGGTTAAAACAATTCTATGCTCTAATGGGAGGAAATGCAATATTCTTTTCCTTTTCTTGGAAATAGAGGAAAAGCATTGCTCTTTGACAACTCACCTTTTTTCTCTTTAACCCAAAGATGTTCTTAAATCACTACAAGAAAACCCCTACTTATGCTTGTTTCCTTGTCACAGGCAAAGTCAGTTATGCTTAACATTATTTTACTCCAAATGCAACTAGATTTTGTTGTGTAATATTAAACTTTAATATATTTGAGAAGTGCAAAATTAGTTGATTTTACATGTTTTCGTAATTATATGTGTGTAATATTTTAACAAATAGATTATAGATTTCAACAATGTAAAGGCATTCGTTGTCAGTATAAAGTTTCAAATTGATTGAATATCTCTATCATATTATCAAGAATATTGTTTCTTTATATATATATATATATATGATCATTCAATTTTTTACGTCAAATAAAATAATCAAATATTTTTAATTTACTCAAAATTTAAAATGTACATGAATAAAGCTTGAAATAGAACAGTTCATGTAAATAAATATAAATCATATAAAAAATTATGAAAATATGTAAAACTAAATTTATTTTAACTAATGTAAGTGGATTTATATTCTTTATTCTTATATATAAATTTTTTTTCTATTTTTATTTAGTTGTTTGAGATGGATATCAAATATATTTCTTCATAAAGTATGATTATTACCATGAAATCAAGATACATTTTATGATAAATGCAATAAGCAAACTAGACAAGAAAATAAGATTTAGATCAAATTTTGTGATACTTTACCTTTCTTGAATATAAAATCTTATTTAGAGCATCTTCATAGATTAAATCTTAAATAAAATAATTTATAAGGAACAATATTTTATCATTAATAATAAATAGTTTTTATGAACTTCTCTTTTCTTATAAAGAATGGAAATAGTTTATACAATATATAGCTTTAATATCTAGAATCTTTTGAACTAATAAAATTAATTATTATTCATTATTTATTATTATTCTTATTATTAAACATTAATAAGACTTGTCTAATTTATAGATTTGGAGTTTAATTTCATTAAAACACTTTTATTAAATGGATTAATTCAATTATAAATAAAATATTAAAATTTTATATGGAATTGTATTATTTTAAAAGTT